>LBNU01032278.1:34414-45814 GCA_014162995.1 Artemisia annua | reverse complement strand
AAAAATTTTGAAAGAAAAATGTGTTTGTGTGTGTGTTTATGGCCGGCCAACAAAGAAGAAGAAGAGAGAAATAGAGAAACTTGGTGCATGTAATTGTCTAGTTAATAGTGAGTTTTGGGTAATAGATTTGGATATTAGAGTGTAACATGGATTATAAGGTTTTCTTTGGATATTAGGAGGTAAAGTTTATTCATTGGTTGGTGGAGGGGGGTTAGGTGGCCGGTTGTGGTACCAAGGGGGGGGGGGAAATATATAACTTTGTCCCGCGTTGGTGTATCGTGTGTCGGTTTAAGCTTAAATGAAACCGTTACGTCCCGGTTTGACTTTTTGGACATGAATACGTAAAATAAAGTTTTTAGCCACGGTTTTGTCAGAAAAGTAATAAAATGAGTTTACTGACTCAAAAATATATTTACTTGACCTTTTTCACAATTTCTGTGGTGTCGGTTCGCGTGCGGCGTTGTTTTTCAGCAAATACTGAGAAACTCTCAGTAAATTACGAAACTTGTCAGTAACTATCCAAAATGGATTAATTTGTGTTTACTGACGAAAATAAACTTTTTCAGTAGTCACTGTAAGCTACAGTGTACAAAACAGTTCCCGAAAACGTGCAGAAACATGCAAAAAGGTGCTAAAATGCATATACCGTTCAAAGTAAATATAATAAATAGAAATTTATTATAAAATTAATTTATGAAAAATACCATTTGTCACAGTCTCCCCTCCTTAGGGGAAATCCGTCCCGGATTTCAATTCAAGCCATCGATGAGTTCGGAAAGAGATGAGGATATTTACGCTTGATTTCGTCCTCTCGCTCCCAAGTGAACTCGGGACCTCTGCGAGAGTTCCAGCGGACCTTCACGATTGGGATACGACTCTGCTTCAGTCGTTTAACTTCCCGGTCCATAATCTCAATATGTTCCTCGACAAAATTTAACCTTTCGTCGACTTGGATCTCTTCCAAAGGAATAGCAGAATCCTCATCAGATAAGCACTTTTTCAAGTTACAAACATGAAAAACGTTGTGCACAGCACTGAGTTCAGAAGGTAATGCGAGTCGATAGGCGACCGGCCCGACTCTGGCAAGAATCTCAAAAGGTCTAATATAACGAGGGTTCAGCTTTCCGCGTTTACCAAATCTGATCACGCCTTTCCAGGGCGAGACCTTTAGCAACACCTTGTCACCCACTTGAAACTCAAGGGGCTTTCGCCTCTTATCAGCATAACTCTTTTGGCGATCACGAGCAGCTTGCATACGATTCTTGATCTGTACGATTTTCTCAGTAGTTTCGTGAACTAGATCTGGTCTAGTAAGTTGGCTTTCTCCGACTTCAGCCCAACAGATCGGCGATCTGCACTTACGACCATAAAGTGCTTCGTACGGCGCGACCTTGATACTGGTGTGATAACTGTTATTGTAGGAAAACTCGGCTAAAGGCAAATACTTATCCCAGCCATTTCCAAAGTCAATCACACACGCCCTGAGCATGTCCTCCAGTGTCTGAATAGTCCTCTCACTCTGACCATCAGTTTGAGGATGATAAGCCGTGCTCATATCAAGATCCGTTCCTAAAGCATCCTGAAGCGATCTCCAAAAACTGGATGTAAAACGACTATCTCTATCGGAGATAATAGAAACTGGCACTCCATGCCTTGCCACAATTTCCTTTACGTATAGTCTGGCAAGCTTATCCATTCTATCGTTCTCTCTCATAGGAAGGAAATGTGCAGACTTAGTGAGACGGTCTACGATTACCCAAATCGTGTCATAACCGCTCGATGTCTTTGGCAGTTTGGTAATGAAATCCATGGTTATCCGTTCCCATTTCCATTCTGGAATCTCTGGTTGTACCAATAAACCTGACGGCCTCTGGTGTTCAGCCTTAACCTTCGAACACGTTAAGCACATGCTGACGTACTTAGCTATATCCGCCTTCATGTTTGGCCACCAATATAGCTTCTTCAAGTCTAAGTACATCTTGTCAGCTCCTGGGTGAATAGAGTATTTGGACTTGTGCGATTCGTGCATAATCAGCTCACGAATTCCTCCGCACAACGGAATCCAACTTCTGTCTCCATAACATAAAACTCCATCAGACCTTTTTACGAAGCCATTCTCGCTTTCTGGCATACCGTAAATTTTCTCGTTTGGTCTGTTCTCTTCTTTCAGCGCTTCTATCTGTGCCTCAAGAATTTTCGCTGGAAGAGGGGAAACAATCGTCATCCCTAACGATCTTACTCTGAGTGGTTTGACCCTCTCCTTTCGACTAAGCGCATCGGCAACAACATTTGCCTTGCCCGGGTGATAACGAATCTCACAGTCATAGTCGCTAAGCAATTCTAACCATCGTCGCTGTCTCATATTTAGCTCCTTCTGGTTTAAAATATGCTGTAGACTTTTGTGATCCGTGTACACCACACACTTAGTACCGTAAAGATAGTGTCTCCATATGCGTAAAGCAAACACAACTGCGCCTAACTCCAAATCATGGGTCGTGTAATTCTTCTCATGAGTTTTCAGTTGTCGAGACGCATACGCTATCACCTTTTCTCTCTGCATTAACACGGCTCCCAGACCTTTGTGTGAAGCGTCGCAGTAAACGACAAAATCTTCACTACCCTCAGGTAGGGCCAAAATAGGTGCACTGCACAACCTTTCTTTAAGGAGTTGAAAAGCTTCTTCTTCAACATCTCCCCAGTTGTACTTCACATTCTTTTGGGTTAATACAGTTAAAGGCTTAGCTATCTTGGAGAAACCTTCGATAAACCTTCGGTAATAGCCGGCGAGTCCTAAGAATTGGCGTACCTCTGTGGGTGTCGTAGGTGTCGCCCAATCTTTGATTGACTCAATCTTGGCTGGATCCACGTGGATTCCTTGACTGTCAATCACGTGACCTAAGAATTGTACCGTAGATATCCAAAATTCACACTTCGAGAATTTGGCATATAGCTCTTCCCTCTTTAATAACTCTAAGATTAGCTTGAGGTGTTCCTCGTGCTCTTTCTCATCTTTAGAGTATATCAAGATGTCATCAATGAACACAATAACGAACTTATCCAAGTACGACTTACACACTCTATTCATGAGATCCATGAATACTGCGGGTGCGTTAGTTAAGCCGAATGGCATGACTTGGAATTCGTAATGGCCATATCGAGTCCTGAATGCCGTCTTCGGGATATCCTCTTCCCTGACTCGAAGTTGATGATAACCTGATCTAAGGTCGATCTTGGAGTAAACTGACGAACCCTGAAGTTGATCGAATAAGTCGTCGATTCTTGGAAGTGGGTATCGGTTCTTAATCGTTAGCTTATTCAGCTCCCGATAATCGATACACATCCTGAAGGATCCATCCTTCTTCTTAACAAACAGAACCGGAGCTCCCCAAGGCGAAGAACTCGGCCTGATAAATCCTTTTCCTGACAGCTCAGCCAACTGCTCTGACAACTCTTGCATTTCCGTAGGTGCTAGTCGATAGGGCGCTCGCGCTACCGGCGCGGCTCCTGGCACCAAGTCTATACGGAATTCAATTTGTCGAGCTGGCGGTAGTCCAGGTAAGTCTTCTGGAAAGACTTCCGGAAAATCCCTCACAATTGGCACATCTTCCAATCGCTTCTCTTTGGGACTCTTCTCTTTCTTCTCGGAGACGTGAGCTAGAAAGAGGTAGCATCCTTTCTCGATGTACTTCTGCATCTTCGTACACGAGATGATATTCAACCTTGACGAACGCGCATGATCACTTCGATCTCCCTCAATGACGAGAATCTCATTTCCGTAAGGCACTCTGACGATATTTTCATCACAGACGATGACGGCATGGTATCTCGATAACCAATCCATCCCTATGATGACGTCAAAACTACCTAACTCTACTGGCATGAGATCGATATTGAAAGGGTGATTTAGCAAGTTTAGAGTGCAGCCTCTTATAATGGTATCTACTCTCTCTAGATTCCCATTAGCTAATTCTACGTCAAAGACGTTATCTAAGGTGGTCGGGGCAATACCAAGCAAATAGCTAAATGCAGTCGATACAAAACTTCTATCTGCTCCCGTATCAAACAAAATCGATGCATAGCGATTATTTAGAAGAAACGTACCCGTCACTACATTCGGGTCGTTCTGAGCTTCCCTCCTGCCAACAGCATAAACTCTGGCAGTAGCTCATCCTCCATTGCCCTGATTCTCAATAGTACCTGCTGTCATCTGGTTACTACCACCATTTCCCTGAATTTTGGGCTTCTTGCACTCACTCCTGTAGTGACCCTTCTCACCACAACCAAAGCAGGTTACCTCTGCCCTACGGTTGTTGGGTGGTGCAGCTTGAGCAGTAGCTAGGGATCTAGACCGACAGTTTCTGGCCATATGCCCCACTCTCTGGCAATTACGGCACTTAACTGTACACTCTCCCCGATGATGCAGCTTGCAGCGGTTACAGAGAGGTGCGTCTCCTACGTACCCTCTCTTCTCAGGCGTACCAGCTGCATATGCCTTAGCTACATTCTGCCTCTTGTGCTGAGAGTGACCACTATTACTCCTAGCATGATTCTCCCACTTTCTCTTGTGGTCATTGCTCTTCTCTGGAGTTTCTTCCAACAACCGGTCCATCAGCTTGTTGGCTGTTTCCATGGTCTCATGCAGATCCTTAGCCTTGGAAGTAGTCACACTTCCCTTAATCGACTGAGGCAATCCTCCCACATACCTCTCGAGCAATCTAGTCTCAGTCTGAACGTCGATATCTATCCCAGAAATGGTCCAAGCAAATCCTATACTAGGTACGGCCGCGATCGAGGTGCATCTTGTGCAAGGAAAAGAATGTCACATGAATATATACAAATATCATAGACGCGATGCAAGAATAAAGTCAACAAATAGAGGAAGCGAAC
This sequence comes from Artemisia annua, assembly GCA_014162995.1. Classification (NCBI taxonomy): domain Eukaryota; kingdom Viridiplantae; phylum Streptophyta; class Magnoliopsida; order Asterales; family Asteraceae; genus Artemisia; species Artemisia annua. The sequence goes on along the minus strand of LBNU01032278.1, from coordinate 40,927 downwards.
AATCGAATAGATAAACTAAGCTTGTCATATTTATAAATCAAGTCTGAAGTTCACAAAATACAAGCTAGTTTAGAATGTCGTCACTAACTGATGACTCATCAGTTTAGTGGAAAGTACAAGATCCTACGAAACTAAACTAAGAACGATCGCGTTCAGCGCGTCTCTGATCAGAGGCTGCTGACATCCCTCCAATGGCAGCCTCCAAATGAGTCACACGAAGTCTAAGCTCGGCGTTCTCTGTCATCACTGCTCCAATCATGTACTCAGCAGTTGATGAGACGAAAAGTGTTACGCTTTTAGGGGGTCATTTAAGCCCTAATTCGTATAAATGTGATCAAATATTGCCCTAAATCGTTCCTTTTGTCATTTTAGGTACTTTTGAGAGGAATTCTGGAAAACATGCATATTCGGACGTTTTTGGAGCATAAAAGTGAAGAAAACGACAAAGTCTCAAAAGATGAAGATTTACAACCTGACGGCGTCAGAAGTCACAAGGTGACGCCGTCAGAAAGCCTTGACAAAAGAGTGGAAACCAATTATCAAATGACGGGCCAGAGGAAATTTTGGATTTAACACCTGACGCCGTCAGGTGTTAGGAAAAGTAGGCCGTCAGGAGTAAAGTTAAAGAGTGACGGCCCAGAAGGATTTATAAGGTGACGGCGTCAGAAGTGGATCTAGGCCATCCGAGAAACCTAATGGCGGCGAGCTGACGGCGTCAGCCCTTATAACCTGACGCCGTCAGAGTGTAAAATCTATATATAGTTTTCTAATTTTCATTCATTAGTGTGGAACTTTGTGGAGAACTTTTAGGGCAAACCCTAAAGACGAATTTTCTGTACTTTTTAGGGTTTCCAACCCTTGGAACCCTCATGCTTAATTAAAGATAAGTCTTCACTTTAATTCAATCAATATGTCTATGTGTTGGTTGATTATCTCTTTTGCTTGTCTTTTAATTAACATGTGTAGCTAAATTCTCTTGTGTTTGCTTAGATCTAATGAAACCTAACTATTAATTATTGGTTAATTGGTGTGTTGTTGTTTGTTGGGATGATTGTTCCATCAATGTTAGGCTCAAGAAAACTGGCCAACCTCCTTTATGGTAACGTGCTTGAACGTCTTGGGAAACATGTAGCCAAGGCATACTAGGCTATTAAGGTAGTATTTAACGCATGAGCCACTGTTTACAATCCCTATGGTTGTGCCGTGCATGGCATAGGAGGAGATAAGAGCTCATAGAATTGGAGAGATATGTATGCCACTCCATGAGTTATTAGGAATACACCCTTCATCCACACAAGTAACATACATATCAATTAACCGGTAAAAGATAGTTAGGGAGTAATGAAATCTAAGTAAACACAATTTTCTCCATATTGTTTTCACAACCACAATAGTTTAGATATTTATTTTATTTTAATTTGCATAAGTAGTAAACTTGGGTTAGTTGACTAGCAACTAATTCCGCCCTTCCTCTAAAAACCGAGATTTTACTTGCTTTCTAAAAAATATAAAAATACAAAAAGAATCTTCCTTCCACCTTTAGACCTATTAGAGTAGCTTTTCTATCCTAACGAACACTATTCCCTGTGAGAGAACGATCAATCCCCCGTACTTACCACTATCCTATACTACATCGGTCAGGTACACTGCCTGGTGGGGTTGTAAGCCTCTTGAGATCCCTCGAGAGGTAAAACCTGTTGTAAGGTCACAAAACCACGCATCAAGTTTTTGGCGCCGCTGCCGGGGAATAGTTATTGTTTAGGTAGAATTTTTATTTCTTTAGGTCTACTCACTAGATTCCTTTCTAGTGAGATTTTTATTTTCTTTTTCTAGGATTTCTTTAGTCTATCTTTTTCTTCGTGTTTTTGTTCGTAATCTTTACCATCCGCCATCATGGTAAACGAAGATCCCTCCACCCTTAGGATCGCTAGAAGCCGCAGCTCACTAAGAGACCTTGTCTCACCCTACGCAGAACCTGACAGGGAAATGCGGAGGATAAGACGACTCTTTACATCACCCGAACCATCCGGCATTGCCATTTCCTTCGATGATCCCTTCTCTGAGGAAGAATCAAACCCTCATTCGACACCCCCTAGTCCTCATTCTACTCAGGATGAGGAGGTTCCCGAGAATCTTGTTCCTAAAACCCTCACAGACTACTCATCCTCCACGCCTCGTGGTTTCTCCAATGCGATTGTTTTTCCAAATGAACGCACGGATGAGGTCTTGCGTGCAACGGATATTTGGCTCGTCCAAAATGTATGCAAATTTCACGGATTGAAAACTGAAGATCCAATCCAACACATCAAGGACTTCCTGAAAATAGTAGACACCCTCCATACGGACGGAGCCACTAGAGATACCTCCTGATTACGATTCTTCCCTTTCACCCTTTATGAAAAGGCCAAGGATTGGTATAACAAACTTCCTTCCGAGTCCATCTTCACATGGGAACAGCTTATCTCGAAATTCTACGAGAAATTCTTCCCCATAGGAAGAACCTCCGCGTTGAGAGATGGAATCCTCCGTTTCCAAGTGGACCCAGCCGAGCATATCTACGAGTCTTGGATTAGATTCAAGGACCTAATTAGGCGAGTCCCCCATCATGGCATTGAACTCTGGTTCCTTGTCCAAATCTTATACGACAGTGTCTCTAAGAACGACCAAAGGGGAATCAATAACTCACCAAAAGGTAGGATAGCCAATTTAAGCGCTGAAGAAGCGTGGAGCAGAATCGAGGAATACGCGAATGATCAAGACGACACTTGGGATGAACCTGATTCGATCATGAGCATTTCCAAAACGATAGAGAAACCTCCCGTTGTTAGCCGATTAAATAGGTTAAAAGATCAGACGGCCTATTTGGACAAATCTCAACTAACTAAACAGTTGTCCAACCCATACCTGATATGTGATCAATGTGGTGGCCCGCATGAAGTTGAGGAGTGCGAAGAAAACACCACCACCGAACAAGCATGTTTGTCAAGTCATGATGTTTTTGATGATCCTTCCCTCTTAACTTTTTATCAAAACAACGATTTCACCCCTTGGGGGAATCTTGAAAAGGCCGAGGGAGGGGGAGAACATGTTGACTACAAGGTGAGAAGCACTTTTGAGAATGACCTTGGGCATTTCATGTTTGAAAAGGATTTGCAACTAAAAGGCCTTGATAACTTCATCACAAGTCAACAGAATGACATGAGAGCCAAATTCGCAGAATTCGACACCATTCTTGACGGCCTCGACAAAACCCCAACAGATCAAACAGATCCTCTACTCGCCATTACCACTCGTTCCGGCACAACTACTAAGGATCCACCTTACCCAACTCCACAAACTGCTACCGCGGAACCCGACACACCTCCTGAAGAGGAGGGGGACGTAAGCAATGAAACCCCTGAGCAACACCCTCAGGCGAACCTTTCTCCACCCGCTCCCACTAAACAACCCGCTAAAGTCCCATATCCGTCCCGTCTTAAGAATCAGAAGGTAGAAAACGACAATAAGAGATTCTTGTCATATTTAAAGGACTCCGTGGTCACCATACCTCTTCTTGATGCATGTTACCATATGCCCAAGTATAGTACATACTTCAAGAAGCTCCTGACAAACAGAAAGAAACTCGAAGGTCTTGTGACCCTCGGTGAAGAATGTTCTGTGGTGACTCAACGGGGGCTACCAAAGAAAGTGGACGATCCAGGTAGTTTCACCTTGCCCTGCTCCGTGGGATCCCTATCAATAAAGAACGCTCTAGCCGACCTTGGGGCGAGTATCAATCTCATGCCATATTCCATGTTCACCAAATTAGGATATTCAGGATTGAAACCAACTCGTATGAACATCCAGCTGGCCGATAGGTCGGTCAAATACCCCGTGGGAATATGCGAGAACGTGCTCGTTAAGGTAGGGAAGTTCAAATTTCCAGTCGACTTCGTCATCCTTGAAATGGAGGAAGACGACCTCGTGCCCATCATCCTGGGAAGACCGTTCCTCGCAACTGCTCGCGCCGTTATTGATGTTCATGACGGCAAACTAACTTTGCGAGTAGGAGACGACAGCTTAACCTTTGACATCAAGGACACAATGAGTCTTTCCCCCGAAGCAGCTAACCAGCTTTACTTTATCGGTGAAGTTGATGAGCTCTCGGATGAGATTGACAACTGTATAGATGAGCAGGTAGAAGCTGGTTGGTTGAGAGATGAATCCCTCAAACCTGTCTTAGAAAGGGAGAAAACTGCAGATGTTAATGCAGTATCCTTTTACCCCAGACAAGAAACAGAGCAACTTGAGCTTCGCAAACCGGAAAACAAACTCAAACCCTCCATCATCGAACCACCCACGCTAGAACTCAAGGAACTCCCAAGCAACCTGGAATACGCTTTCCTCCAAGGAGAGGATCAGCTTCCAGTTATCATAAACTCCGCTCTGAACAAAGAACAAAAAGGTAAGCTCCTGGAGGTTTTAAAGAAATACAAAGGGGTCATAGCATGGAGTGTGGCCGACATCAAGGGGATCGACTCGACCTTTTGCACGCATAAAATCCTAATGGAAGAAGATTACAAGCCTACCGTGCAACCTCAAAGGCGAGTAAATCCTAATATCAAGGAAGTTGTAAAAAAGGAGGTCATTAAACTCCTCGATGCAGGGCTAATCTACCCTATATCGGACAGTCCGTGGGTAAGTCCTGTGCAGGTTGTACCAAAAAAGGGAGGAATGACGGTAGTGAAGAACGATAAGGATGAGCTAGTGCCTCAGAGAACCGTAACCGGATGGCGTGTATGCATAGATTATAGGAAACTGAATGATGCCACCCGAAAGGATCATTTCCCTCTCCCATTCATCGATCAAATGTTGGAACGGCTAGCAGGTCATGAGTACTACTGTTTCCTAGATGGGTTCTCAGGGTATTTCCAAATCCCCATCGCCCCTGAGGACCAAGAAAAGACAACGTTTACATGCCCCTATGGCACCTTCGCCTACAAGCGAATGCCCTTTGGACTATGTAACGCCCCTGCCACTTTCCAGCGCTGCATGACGGCGATCTTCCACGAACTAATGGAAGATAGTATGGAGGTCTTCATGGACGATTTCTCAGTCTTTGGGAACTCCTTTGACCGCTGTCTAGCCAACCTTGAGAAAATGCTTAAACGATGCGAAGAGACTAACTTGGTACTAAATTGGGAAAAGTGCCATTTTATGGTCAAAGAAGGAATCGTGCTAGGGCATAAAATCTCAGGAAATGGAATTGAGGTGGACCGAGCAAAGATCGAAGCTATATCCAAACTTCCCTACCCAACAACGGTCAAGGCAATCCGTAGCTTCTTAGGTCATGCGGGCTTCTACAGGAGATTCATCAAAGATTTCTCAAAGATAGCTAGACCAATGACTCAGTTGCTTGTGAAGGATGCTCCATTCGACTTCAACCAAGAGTGCAAAGATGCATTCGATAGATTAAAACAGGATCTCACGCAAGCCCCAATTATGGTCACCCCAGATTGGAAGCTACCTTTCGAGATCATGTGCGATGCTAGTGACTACGCTGTTGGAGCGGTATTAGGGCAACGGATTAACAAGCATTTCCAGCCAATATACTACGCTAGTAAGACCATGAATCCTGCTCAGGAAAACTACACCACCACTGAGAAGGAACTGCTGGCTGTGGTGTTCGCTTTTGACAAGTTTCGTCAATATCTTGTTCTCTCTAAAACAGTGGTCTTCACGGATCATTCAGCTCTTCGATACCTCTTCACCAAACAAGATGCTAAACCCCGATTAATTCGCTGGATCTTGCTGTTGCAAGAGTTTGATGTGGAAATTCGTGATAAGAAAGGAGCAGAAAATCTTGCGGCCGATCACCTCTCTCGACTCGAAAACCCCAATCTTGTTGAGGCAGATAAGAGCAAAATTCGGGAAACATTTCCTGAAGAGCAGCTCATGTTAATAAACGATTCCGAACCATGGTATGCAGACTATGCTAACTACCTGGCAAGCAAGGTCATCCCTGAGCACATGGACAGACAGGAAAAGAAGAGGTTCTTAAATCAATTAAAATACTACTTTTGGGATGAACCCTTCCTATTCCGAAGATGCCCCGATCAGGTGATCAGGCGTTGCGTCTCTGAGAAGGAGGCTATAAAGATAATGAAGGAATGTCATGCAGGCCCGTCTAGGGGACATCACGGAATAAGCACCACTGCACGAAAAGTCTTTGACGCGGGATTCTATTGGCCTACAGTGTTTCGTGACGTGAGGTTGATGATAGAAGCATGTGACGCATGCCAAAGAGCTGGGAACATCTCTAGGAGAGACGAGGCCCCTCAGAATTATATACAAGTGTGCGAAGTTTTCGACGTTTCGGGGAGCAATTTCATGGGACCCTTTCCATCTTCAGGAGGAAATGAATATATCTTGGTGGCCATTGATTATGTTTCAAAGTGGGTGGAAGCACAAGCTCTAAGGACTAGCGATGCTAGGGTAGTCATTCATTTCCTAAAGAAATTATTCGCTAGGTTC
>LBNU01032278.1:19864-32953 GCA_014162995.1 Artemisia annua | reverse complement strand
ATAAATGTGATCAAATATTGCCCTAAATCGTTCCTTTTGTCATTTTAGGTACTTTTGAGAGGAATTCTGGAAAACATGCATATTTGGACGTTTTTGGAGCATAAAAGTGAAGAAAACGACAAAGTCTCAAAAGAAGCTGGAATTACTACCTGACGGCGTCAGAGTCACAAGGTGACGCCGTCAGCAAACGTTGAAAAAGGAGTGGAAACCATTACAAATGACGGGCCAGAAAGATTTGGGAATTTTACACCTGACGCCGTCAGGTGTTATATGGTGTAGGCCGTCAGGTTATAATTTAAAGAGTGACGGTCCAGAAGGAAACAAAAAGTGACGGCGTCAGAAGTGGATCTAGGCCATCCGAGAAACCTAATGGCGGCGGGCTGACGGCGTCAGACTCTATAACCTGACGCCATCAGAATGTAAAATCTATATATAGTTTTCTATTTTTCATTCATTAAGTGTGGAACTTTGTGGAGAACTTTTAGCACCAAACCCTAGACGAATTTTCTGTACTTTTTAGGGTTTCCAACCCTTGGAACCCTCATGCTTAATTAAAGATAAGTCTTCACTTCAATTCAATCAATATGTCTATGTGTTGGTTGATTATCTCTTTTGCTTGTCTTTTAATTAACATAAGTAGCTAAATTCTCTTGTGTTTGCTTAGATCTAATGAAACCTAACTATTAATTATTGGTTAATTGATGTGTTGTTGTTTGTTGGGATGATTGTTCTATCAATGTTAGGCTCAAGAAAACTGGCCAACCTCCTTTATGGTAACGTGCTTGAACGTCTTGGGAAACATGTAGCCAAGGCATATTAGGCTATTAAGGTAGTATTTAACGCATGAGCCACTGTTTAAAATCCCTATGGTTGTGCCGTGCATGGCATAGGAGGAGATAAGAGCTCGTAGAATTGGAGAGATATGTATGTCACTCCATGAGTTATTAGGAATACAGCCTTCATCCACACAAGTAACATACATATCAATTAACCGGTAAAAGATAGTTAGGGAGTAATGAAGTCTAAGTAAACACAACTTTTCTCCATATAGTTTTCACAACCAAATAGTTTAGTTATTTTATTTTCTTTTGCAATAGTAGTAATTTTGGGTTAGTTGACTAGCAACTAATTCCGCCCACTCCTTCAAAGCCGAGATTTTACTTGCTTTTCATAAAAATATAAAAATACAAAAAGAATCTTCCTTCACCCTTAGACCTATTAGAGTAGTTTTTCTGTCCTAACGAACACTATTCCCTATGAGAGAATGATCAATCCCCCATACTTACCACTATCCTATACTACATCGGTCAGGTACACTGCCTGGTGGGGTTGTAAGCCTCTTGAGATCCCTCGAGAGGTAAAACCTGTTGTAAGGTCACAAAACCACGCATCAAATACCCAACCCTAAATCCGCTACGAACCGTGAAAATGGGGGTGTTACATCTTTGTACTTTTGGGATGAACATGCTCCATAGATTGTTCACAATCACATCAATTTCACCAAGAGGGTGCTTACGGATGCATTTAGAGAGTGATGTTTAGATTTTGAAAACGCATATAGTTTACTTCTAGTGTTTGGAAAAAAAACATATAATCTAAAAAGTGATTACTTACTTTTTTAGGTGTCAAAAAGCAATTATGCAAATTAATCGGCTATCCACTTGTTGGTGAAATAAATAGTGTTATGCTTACGACATTTTGAGATTGATTTGTTGTGTAAATATTATGAGATAGTTAGTTGCTTTGGAAAAAAATTACAATTATGCTACAAAATCCTTGTTACTAGTTGCCTTCCGAGTTACTTTCGCGAGCCTTGAAAAGTGTCGCTAAACACGTACTCCGTACTATACTATTTGCTTATTTGTTCATATAGGTTTGCCTTCAAGTCCGTGTTTCTCTTATGTATGGCTATAAAACAACTGGTATAGATTTCATACCTCTCAATCCTGTGAAAGAACTAAAATATTAATATATGAAATTTAGTTTGTCTGATATATGTATCTAATTTACTATTAGATGATATGCTAGTAAGCGCAAACTCGGTTTTTGGGCTTAGGGTACATTAGGGTATTAGGCTTATAAATAGTCGATCGATAAAGCAGAACTCTTACGCCGTTTACATCATTTAACCTGGTATCAGAGCGTGTCTCATTCTCAAACCTAGGTCGCTACGTCGAACCACCCCCATTAAGCCACCCTGTTAAACCTACCATCACCGTTATTCCTTTTTTTGAAAAAAAAATGCAAATTTTCAGTCAAAACATTAACTTACATCTTTGTTTTGGCCATAACTTTTATGCCGTTCGGAGTTAACTGACGCGATTAGCGTTCTCTTCGTTTTTTAATTTTGCGCAAACCCCAATCAAAATCACTACCGTCAGCCGCTTGTCATGTCATCGCAATATGCTGCCGAAAAAATTGCCTTTTAAAACAACTAAGGACAAAAATAGATACTCCTTCCATCCCAAAATAATTGTCCACAGACAAGAAAACACAGTTTAAGAAAACATCATCATTACACCTTTATCTTTCTTACTTTTTGAACAAAAGACAGTTTTACCCTTAACCAATTAATTTAAAACTTATTTAAAGCTTGTAATAATAACTTCATTTGAGATTAATATAGTAAACTTGATATATATTCCCTATCTGTTTTTAGAAGTGAATAATTAATTTAGAATAACCAATTAAAAAATAAAATGTGGACAACAAATATAGGACGGATAAAGTATTTTTTTACTAAATAATAGAAAAATTAGTGAAAAGGTAATTTCATTGAATTTTATCGAACTACACAATGAAGGAAAACGATGTTTTTTAAAAGTAATATAGAAAGATAGACAATAAAGCCAGAGTCAGTATGATACATCAGGCAAGTGGTTATAAATTGACAAATGATTCATACAAATCATCAAAATAATACAACCTTGCAAGTTTTATTCCGGCCTGGTAGATGCAAAAAAAACTCCGAAATAGTCTTGCAATCTTTTCAAAATAGGAAGTTCTTTATCCGGTTTGAATATGTGCAATGACTGGCTAAAACCTCACAGCGAAAGTCTCAAACTATGGTTAAAAAAAAAGTGATTTGCACACTCATAAATTTAATTGGAACACTCAATGTACAAACAGTTAAAGCAGTTTATATTTACAATACAAATGTTTAGCACATTTTAGAGTGTCCCAATCAAATATGAAAGTGTGCAAATCATCTCCAAAAAAAAAAAAAAAAAAAAAAAAAAAAAAAAAAAAAAAAAAAAAAAGATGATTTGCACACTCCACAAAATGATTTGGATGCACTAATTTATTATGATTGGACATTTATACCCTCACATGGGTGAAAATGTAAATTTAATTATGAGGGTATAAATGTCTAAACATAATAAATTAGAGTGTCTCAATCATTTTGTGGAGTGTGCAAATCACCGCCCTTAAAAAAAGGAAGTGATACTTATATCACACTTTTTGATGCACACACCACACTTATACATATATCTTGTTGTAACTTGTGCATTAATAATGTGATATTGTGGTGAAAGAATCAAAAAAAGAATACACTTGCCGTGTATGTGTTATAGCAGCCATAAGCTTATTTGTTGTTAGGTCCAATTTCATTGGCTAAGTTTAACAACTAAATTAACAAATAGGATTAAAAAAAAATAATAATAATAATAAAAAACAAAAACAAAAAAAACAAAAAACAAAAAAACAAACATACCCAAAAAATGGTTAATTTATAGAAAAGGATGCACCTTTTTTCCCTCATATGTGCATTTCTTTAACAAGTAACTTAACAAATAGGATAAAAAATACATACCCAAAAAATGGTTAATTTATAGAAAAGGAAGCACCTTTTCCCTCATATGTGCATTTCAAGATCGTTTCTACAAGGCTTGAGGGCTCCAAAAAGTTACGGAGACCTGCAATTGAAAAAAAAACTACTATTACATTGTTTATTAAACATGAAATAACGAAGCATTAGACCAATTAGTACGCACCCATTATTCCAAAAGGTACATGTGCAGACTGACTTTTTGCAGCAACAGACTGAAGTTAAGCCATCGCATGTCTTTTATCTTCTGCCAGCGTGCCGCATGGTCAAGTAACCCAGAAAAAATTATATTTGTCACTTTATATTTTGCTTCCTGGTTTGTGCTTTGAACAGCCGCACCGATCCTATACAATTTCGCCTACTTGTCGCAACATAATCCTGTAACGTTTTAAAGGAAACAAATGGACATGTGTTACTTTAACGGGCATTGCAGAAAACATGAAACGCATGTGATATTTAAAAGGCTGTAAGCATCAAGTTGTTTGCGTAGTTAATTATCTTTGCTGGATTCTTGACTCATAAAGTGGTTGACCAAACATCTAATAAACTATATTCAGGGTGTTTTGGGGATCATTATTAAAACTGCTTATCTATCTATCCACCTTTAAACAACTGCTTATTTATTTATCTACCTTCAAGCAACTGCAGTACTGATAAGCAATCCTCAAAAATCCTTAAGATTACTCATCCACTATATCAAAACTCAATAACCTGAATCATAACTGATAAGCACCCAAACACGACTGAACATCATATTATTAGTGAAAAATGAGAACTCACCAATATTGACACCGAAATCTTCATTAACCATTTCAAATAATCAACCTCCATACATAACTAAACACCACCAAATCACTCCAAACCAAAATCACTAAAAAATTTACTTCCACCAAAACAGGTGAATTTTTTTTTTAGATTTTTACCATTCCAAAGTAGTTTCATGGGCATAAGTTTATAAAATGAGTTTGTTTCCTGCTAACTTTGCATAATTAGTATACATTCTGTGCTTGAGTATATCCGTATAAGTGTTAATGATTCGCCCGTTCCAAAAAAAGTGTCAAAAAAGTGTCAATAATTCTAATCTCTAATACTGAGGGTCAAGATGATCAAATTTAGAGAAGCATAAAATCTGCTTATACTTAATTCTGATTCCAACAGCTTCTTAAACATTTGTGGCACAAATTTCAAAATATAATTGCGGCCAACAGAATTTTCAGAACATGCAAGTTAATGTTAGGCATGAGAGATTACACAATAACAGGGACCTTAAGATTCTATGCTATAATTATATTTAAGAAATGTGCAAGTTAATGTTAGGTATGCGGAAGTGTACTATAAAATGATTGTAAGATTCTGAGTGTAAATACTCCGCTTAACACAAACAAATGTTATGTAAGTCAAGGCAATGACAATGTTGTTGCTGTAATACCAGATTATACATTCTGACGGTTTTTTAGGAAGTAATTTAGTTTGGTTCTATTATAATTATGTATGCATTTTTTGCATGCAAGTACGGTCCAGAAAAAGGTAGCGGGTGTAGTGAATCTAAGATTTGGGCTAAAAATTTAGTCGTTTATAAGGTGTTGGTAACATTATGGGATTCTATCATAGGTTGACGAATCAGTTAGCTATTTATTGTTAAGTGTATGTATATGTGATGAGTATGTGTCATTACCTGTAGTTTGGAATGGGTTGTGGTCGTTGGTCCCTGCAACTTGATGCCGAAAATTGTTCAATAACTTTTTGGCTGAAACCTGAACATCTTTTATTGTACCATGTTTGTCCCAGATTAATTCTAGAGATGGTTGCCTCATTTGTAAATCTGAGTCGCTGCATAGGATAATTTACAATACTATTAGTTTTCGAAAATGGGTAATGCAAAAACTTATGTCTTTACCTTGTAATTTTGGGGATTCACTTCCAATAGTGTAGCCAAAGAGAAACGGTTTTTCTTGTTCTTCATCTTGATGTTTTTGCCTTCGGATATCCAGTATCGGTGCTGTGTAAAGGAGTTCATTGTACCTGCGCAATAGTTTACTGATAGTTAAAATGTGTACAATGTTATAGCTAATGTGTTAGGGATATTTGTTTTTAGCTTACACATTAAGTATTTGGTGGACCTTTGAAATATTCAGTTTTGAAGTTATCGGAAACAGTTTTTAAGACATTTTCTGTGAATACTGTATTGTAGCTATTAATCTTGAGTATTATACTATTATGGTTACCTCCGTATCTATTTGTTACATGGCATGAACTGATTGTTGTCATGACTGGCTTTTAGCCTCGTACGCTGCTATGTCGTATTCAGTTGCCATTTCATTCCAGATTGAGAATCTTATTGTGATACTACTGCCAAAGATAAATTTTTTGAGTTAGGGTGCTATGTATGTGTGAGAATTGTAAGGTAAGTGATGGAACATACTCTAAGTCTTGGTCTCCTATAATGGAGCCACAACTGCAACCCCTAACAGAAAATGAATACATGTCGCTAAGAAAATCACAAAAACAATATGTACAGACTGTGTTTAAATAACGCGCATCAGGCGCGCCTGATGCATGATGCGTTGCGATGCGCGACTCTGTTGCATCAGACACCCTGATGCGTTACGTTTACGGATGCGAGATGATGTGTGCGCATCAGGCATGCATCAGCTGATGCACGCATCGGCGCTTTTTTGCGCATCATGTACTTTTTGCCTTGTAACATAAATTGGGACTTAATAATGTGTCGCCTCGGGTACGTGATGCGCGCGCATTCGCCTCGACGCATCGTGCCTCGGCTTTTTGACCCTTATTGCATCGACGGGCATCACGCTTTTTAAAACCTAGTGTACAGAGCTGTGATTGTAACAACCCACAAAATCTCATCACTATCATTCCCATTACAAATACCTATAGTAGGTATTGCATAGGTAAATTTTTGCTTTTTATGTGCATTCATTACTTGCATGACTCTCTAGACCTGCTCACGTATCCACACAAGCCAAATAACTCAACACTCACATCCTATAAACTCCTGGTATGTCAAGCATAAGATCACAACAACACCACAATAAGTAAATTACCAATCTAACACACTAAACTTACCACAAAACCCTAACAAACCCTAATTAAACCCTAACTAGACCTACGTGCTTACTAAACCCTATATCCCTAACTAAATTAGTTTAAAAGTGTCCAAGGCTTAAGTATGAGTTATATTAGGAACATTAGGATACCTTAGGACCCTTAGGCATTAGTAAAACCCATTAGAGCTTAGGTACAAGTCCCTTAGGCACAAAACCATAACTAGGTTATAACTTCCCGGAAACTAGGTCAAACCTTCCCAAATCTTTCTCATAAGCTACCACCACTTAGTATAAGCCCCTTAGAACTTAGGATTAGTCATTAGACACTCTTAGGAACCTAACTTAGGCACTAAACCCTAGGCAAAACCCTAAACTCACACTAGTTAAAACTAGGTTAAAACTAAACCTTAACCTTAGAACTAAGCTACTATAGTACCTCAAACCTTACAACCAAGCACCCTAGCACCTCCCTTATACCAACCTAGCACCCTAGCACCTCTAAGCACCCACACAAGTAGGTGCATCACCTACTTGTCACCACCTTCTTCCTCTCGACTCACCATAACCACAACCGGCCTACTAGCGCCCCCTAGCTACTCCATAGCTGATCTCCATCATCACTAGACCTTCCACATCACCACCTAGCTCTGCTTACTCAGCCCTCCCCCTCCATGACACCTAGCACCACCTTTACTTGCTCGCTACTCCTTCGCAGCCTATAAATACCCACGAAACCCTCTCCATTGCAATCCACACCTCTTCTCCTCTTTACCTTACATTCATTCTGTAGTACGAAGACCTTATAACCAATAGAAGTTGAGTACGAGAGCCCTAGTCTTGTCGAGTTGTGGTTTTAGCCGAGAGAAGCCCTAGAAAACCCTAAACCCTCGTTAAACCTTCCCTAGCCAAGTAAGCCTTCATTTCTTGTTCTATTAGCTTTATTTTAGTCTTAGGATACTATTAGGATGACTTAGATCCCATAGGAACCCTTGCCTAAGCCTTGGTCATAATCATTTGCTAGTTTACTTTTTAAAACCCTAATTATAGAATAAACCCTAAATATATGCTATAATTCCTTTCCATAAGCCCTAAGATAGTTTAGGTAACTTAGATAAGCTAATATTAGTTAAACATAAGCTAAGAAACCTTTTTGTTTCATAAAAATATAGTTTGCTTGGAATCAGGACTAGTTTTGCAAAGTTTTCCATGCATAGGGGTATATATGGTAATTTTCTGAAAATATTAAGTCTAGGTACTATTTTTGAACATTTATTAGAAGTTATAAATATAAGGACCATTTTTGCAAATTTATAAAACCCTAGGATAAAAAGTTATAAACTTAAAAGGACTAGTTTTGCAAAAGTTATAAAGTTAAGAGTATAAAGAGTAAATATAGAAAACTTATAAGTCCAAGGGTCATTTTTGTCATTTTCCTAAAATATATAAGTATAGGGACTAATAGTGTTAAATCTAGATAGTTATAAACCTAAGTAATATAAGTATTATAAAGTCTAGGGTAGATTTTGTAAGTATATTAAACTTAAAGGGTATAAAATAAACTATTTCATATATATAACAAACCTATTTTAAAGTTAGAAGTATGACACAATACTAGGGAGCTTCATGTGAGGAGTACTATGTAGATATTTCGTTCTGACGAGTTTGTTGGGTTTACGATTTAAAGTACTCTGACTCCTCAAACGATTATTGCATATACTACTGAATTATGATGGCCCGAACGGTGTTATGTTATAACTAAACCATAATAACAACATAACTCAATAGTAAGGAGCTTCATGTGAGGAGTATTAACTTTTGAATTATGATGGCCCGAACGGTATTATGTTGATAACATAATACAATAGTAGGGAGCTTCATGTGAGGAGTCTTATACTTCTGAATTGTGATGGCCTGAACGGTGTTGTGTTATATCTAAAACTCTAAGAACCCTAAGAATAATTACTTGAGAAACATAAACTAAACAACTAAAGCTTGACATACATCCACAACTACAACAACATCAGGATACGTGAGTAAGGCAGTCTAATTTCCGAGTCACTCTTTGCATTAGCAAGAATTCCCTAAGCCCAGGTGAGTTTTCATAGCCTCACACCTTTTTAAAACGCTTTCTAAATGCTTTACAAACCCTGTGAGGGGGATACGTGCTACTTGCTTTACTTAAAACCGAATACAAGTCTTTTTCTTTGGTTGTTGCACGAGTAAACTAACTGCCACCACTACATAACTAAAATTCATGAATCTAATCGTTTGGGATATTTTACCTACGCGAACGCGAATATAGTTGATAGATCTATTGGAGTTTGACAACTACCGTTGGTATTAACATCTCTCTGGATGGTACCAATAAGTACTATATTTGAACCCACTGAAGGATTAACTTTGGCAAGTTATCCTTCTCATCCCCTCATGGTTGGGTCTGCAGCCCCCATGACCCGAATTGTTAACGTGTGGTTCATGAGCTTAGTGCAACATACCCCACTCTTGATAATTGTGCATGCATCACAATTATCACACACACACGCACAACATTTTCCTAGATGGGTGTAACAACGGAACCCAGGGAACTTGTATTCACTAACACTTAAACCTTTGATTCTCACTCAACACCTAGTGTTGACTTTTTAAGCATGTATCCTAGGTATATCATTATTTTGGAGACATGGCAGAAGGAGGCACTGAACTCGGAGGACTTTCAACCTTGTTATCATTCACACACTATTTCACACTTAGATTCACGGGACCTCATCTTAATAAAACTCTGATATTTTAATGAATGATAACTTATTTATAAAAATGTCTCTTTTTGAGTCGTTTTCTATTACTGTAACTGTGATCCCATGAAGTAATACCCAACCCTAAATCCGCTGCGAAACGTGAAAATTGGGGTGTTACAGATTGGTATCAGAGCATCAGTTGTAGAGAACAAGGTCAAAACCTAAACTACAACTACTTTTCCTGAAACCCGAGAAAGTCATCAGTGCCTCTTCCATCCTCCATAATCATACATGCTAAGGTTAGTATAGTAATTGCCTGCTTAACTGCTAAATGATTTACAGTATTTTTACTATTATATAGTTATGTCTACTCCCCGCTACTCTACGCCCGTCTCATCTAGTCTACATCCGGAGAATGATCTTTCCTCTCCGAATGTACTAGATTATTCCCCTAAACCATACCTTCCCGATACCTTAGGAGACTTTAGGAATAGTTTAGATATACCTTCACCCTTAGGTTTTACCCCATTCGTAGATANTTATATAGTTATGTCTACTCCCCGCTACTCTACGCCCGTCTCATCTAGTCTACATCCGGAGAATGATCTTTCCTCTCCGAATGTACTAGATTATTCCCCTAAACCATACCTTCCCGATACCTTAGGAGACTTTAGGAATAGTTTAGATATACCTTCACCCTTAGGTTTTACCCCATTCGTAGATAACCCACACTTAAAACACTTAAAAGATTTCTATGCTAAGGCATCACCTATTACTCCCCTAAACCCTGTTTTACATCCACCATTCCCCACACCTAGATTAGAACCACATGATTTCTTTCTCTCTAGAGAACCATGTATACCTAGGAACCTTATCCCTACCTATACCCCTAGATATAACCTTAGGCAACCCTATACTTTAGCACCTAACCCATACTTAGTAAACCCTCCCATTTCATCTTGGAAAGATGAATTTGGAGAAAACCCCACTAGGACAACTTTAGAAAGTCAGGAAAATCAATTTGAGGAAATTTTAAATAACTTAGATGAAATTTTCCTTGACCTTCTTGAGAAAATAGAAAAAGGTCATGATAATAACCTAGGTAATCAACCTGACAATAGTAATTTAAGAAATACCCTACAAGAAACCCGTTTTAAGGTAGCTGAAATACAGAAAAACCAAATGAGACACCACCATAAAATAGCCTTTGCCCGTTTTAGGATATGCACATTAGAAACGATGATTGATGATGATGAGGAAAATCGTCAATCAAACCTAGAAAACACAAACTCTTGGAATTAGGAAAATCTTAGAAACCCTTAAGTAATATGCCTTAGATAATCTTAGAAGATATGCCTTAGAATAATTAGTGCCTATAGGATATGTATGATAGGAAATCAATAAAATAAGTTAGGTTTTAGAAACTACCTGGTGCCCCTCAATTAGGATAATTTAGATAAACTAGATTTGGGTATGCCTCTCCCCACTTTAGGTTATCCCTAACCCTATAGTAACCCCTATGAATATAGACTTACCCTATAAAAATATGACAAGTTGGGTACTTGTTATAACTTACCCCGAACCCTTACCCCTAGGAACTTAGGATAAAGCACCCCGATGCCTTAGATTCATAGAGTCTCAAAACTGTTTTAAGCTCCCCTTATACTTCTTCCCTTNCCTTAAGTAATATGCCTTAGATAATCTTAGAAGATATGCCTTAGAATAATTAGTGCCTATAGGATATGTATGATAGGAAATCAATAAAATAAGTTAGGTTTTAGAAACTACCTGGTGCCCCTCAATTAGGATAATTTAGATAAACTAGATTTGGGTATGCCTCTCCCCACTTTAGGTTATCCCTAACCCTATAGTAACCCCTATGAATATAGACTTACCCTATAAAAATATGACAAGTTGGGTACTTGTTATAACTTACCCCGAACCCTTACCCCTAGGAACTTAGGATAAAGCACCCCGATGCCTTAGATTCATAGAGTCTCAAAACTGTTTTAAGCTCCCCTTATACTTCTTCCCTTCCAAAAACCCAATCCCTCCAAACACTTCCCCTATCAATGGTGAGAATTCTTATTCTACAACATAGAGATCTGAATTCTTTCTCCTCCGATCTCTAAATCCTCACTAATTCTATAGCTTCCTTAAGCTATCATTCCCTTAGTTAGAGAATCTACCCCTAACTATTCCATATGCAAATATATGGTAATCATATATGAGCATATTCCTATCCTTTCCCTCTTTACTTTCTTAGATTACTATGATTCCCGAGTTAGTTTTCCCCTTCCCTCTTAGTAAAACCCGAACCATACTCTCTAGGATTCCCATGCTTTAGGTTAGAAATGACTTTAAGATATCCCTAGAAAACATAAGCTTAAGTATAGAATACCTTAGACACTAAGATAAGTTATCTAAGAAACCCTTGGGAAAATATAAAAATGAGATTAGGAATCTTTGAGGTTTTATAGATTAGAAACCAAATCCCTATCCCGATAGATAGAAAAATTAGGAATACATCCCTATAAGATAGGATTTAGCCTAGCATAAGAATTCATTAAGAACATTAGGACTAGAACACAGATTAGATATAAGAAACTTTAGGATTAAAAAGTAAACCTCCACTTTAAGCCTTTAAACCCCTAGTTTAGGATAAACACATTAGCAAAGCTTCTACCATATAGGTACATTAGCAAGCTTCTACCATATAGGAATAAACCATTTTTGAGGATATAGTTTACCTAGACCTAGTAACCAACATTTGATTCTTTATCAAAAATCCCAAAAATATTCTTCTTATCCCTCTTATCAGTTTGATTCTTTATCCCTTACCCCCTCTAACCATTTGATTCTTTCTATGTCTCATCCTCACCTTCTTGATTGTCAATGGTGTGGTGGACCTTATAATGGTGGTAATTGCCCCAGTTGTGGCATGGTAGAGTCAGGAAATGGGTCTGTCTATAACAAGAATCCCTATTCCTACCATGACACAACCAATTTATTCCATCAGCTACCGCACTATGAGACTCAGCAGTTTTACTGTTGTGAGTACTGTGGTGGTTCATACTACAGTTATGATTGTCAATCGGGAAACACGCTTGTTTATGAGCAGGTTCCTGATAACGATTATGACTCTAGCACATACGATTCACAGCCACATCAGTTTTATTGTTGTGAATATTGTGGAGGTCCACACTTCAGCTCGGATTGTCAAACAAGGAATCCATTTCCTTGTAACAATTATGACTATCCGTATCATGACCAACCTCCACAGTACCAAATGATTCACACAACTCCTCAAGAAACTCAGCAAGACCTTTGTCTAAAGGCTCTTGAAGTATTAAAAGAACTTAAGGAGGAGTTGAATAGCACAACATTTCAAAATGCTCCCAGTTTTTCTTATGTATATTGTGGGGGTCCTCATGATGATTATCAATGTCAACCTTCC
>LBNU01032274.1:12534-22965 GCA_014162995.1 Artemisia annua | reverse complement strand
ACGCACTACGTTTTACCTCTCGAAGGGATCTCGAGAAGCTTGCAATCCCCACCAAGCAGTGTACCGCTGACGATGTAGTGATAGTGTGAGTGGCAAGTACCGGGGATGATCGTTCTCTCCCAGGGAATTAGTGTGCGTTAGGCTAAAGGCTACTCTAATCTAGGTCTAAGGGTGAGGAAGATCTTTTTGTATTTTTGTATATTTTATAAAAGCAGAAATCTACTGGTTTTGGGAGGAGAGGGCGGATTAGTTGCTAGTCAACTAACCCAAGTTAGTATCTACTTTTAACTCTTATATTTTGTATTTTTTTGGTTTTGGGACAAACAATGAGGGCGGGAGAATAGTGTTTACTGTAGATTTTATTACTCCGCTAACTATATTTTACCATGTAATTAGGTATGTTGAGTATTGCTAGCGAGATGACGGGTGTATTCACTAACAAGGTCGTATAGGAGTGCGTTCATTCCCTAACCTATAAGGTTCCTACCTCAGCTCTATGACGATACGTCAAGCATCCTATCATGAGCTCACCCGATTAGCACCTATGATGAAATACTACCTTAAAATCGGGATCAACACACATACGATTCAGTTTCTAAAGACGTTCAAGCTCTGTTACCGTATAGGAGATATAGCCAGTTTTCTCTAGTCATAACGTAGATGAAACATCACCCAAATACAATCACGAACATACACATCACATGATATCAATAGTTAGGTTTCATTAGAATCTTAAGCACAACACAAAGTAAATTGACCTAGATGTTGATAAGTAGAAGACATAGCACATAATCATGATATCACACAAAGACATTAGCAATAGAGCTTTTTAATTAGTATAGAATTTTGGCGGCGTTTAACATGCTCCTAGAGTATTATGAAGGAGTGATAGGCCAGAAGAACAAAACCATCTACATGGTCTGTTAATACACTTACTAGGGTATATATAGACAGACACCTTAAATGTTCTTCCGCAACACTCCAAAATTCGGTAACTAATGTTTTTCCACATATAAATAATGATTAACATACAAGCGTACTCTATTTTGCCAATAGACCCAATGGCTGTTCCGGTTCTTGATAAATTATTATAGAAGGTAAAGAAATCGGCGTATGCGCTAGAACAGGTTTGTAGCCCAATTAGGTTGTAATCGTCATGTCTCGGTGCTGAATAGAGGTGGGCTATTATATTAGAAGCAGCTCCTGGTAAGACGGCTCACTGCGTTTGTTTGACTGCAATCTTGTAAGATAAACCAAAGTTTTTTGGAAGCGTTGTACATTAGACATTTCTGGTCCAGATCTGACGGGCCTTTGTTGACAGTCGTCCAAATATTGCGGATCTAACAGAACTTCTTTTGTGTCCATGATTGTGATGCTTCTGATCTACACTATACACATTCTCTAGTTTGTTCAATTACAACGAAATACAAGAAAGACATCAAAAACTTAAAGAATTTAAAGGTAAGAATTTATTTTCGAAACATTAGTGTTACTTATCCACTAAATAGGCTGGATTACCTTATGTATTATAATTGTTTGTGACAGGGGGAAAAGGTAGAAGAGTTAACATTGAAGAAAAATGAAGAACGTGAGCTGGGATTATATTTACTTCGGTTTACTGAGGTAAATATAGTTATATAACCCTGATAGCTGAATATGGTTATGTAAAATACAATAATATTATTTTTTTGGGTAAAAATGGTTTATACCCGGTGAATATATTAAAAAAGAAGAAAGGTTCAGTACAAAAAAGGATGGTAATGAGCCACCCTAAACTCAAAACAAAATGAATTGCACATACACAAAGGATAACAACCAACGCCTAAGAATCGAAATAGAGGCTATAAAAGAATATAAACAATGACCGCACTACCTCTACACCGAACCAAGACTAGCCTATGTCAACTTGAACATCTGCAATCTTCCATGTTCTCTTCATTTGATCCACTCGAATACTCTTCTTGAACCGAATAGAAGCCAACTTTAACCTAACCATATCAAGAATAACTTGTGCAACTCCCTCAGGTTGTCTTCCACCCTTCCCATGGATTCGGTTGTTGCGCTCTTGCCACACGAAATAAGTAGAGGCAGCCACGACTAATCGCCCAACAATTGTAGTTACCTTATTTTCTTTGGAGATTGGAAGTAACCATGCAACAATGTCACTCCATTTCGAGGATACACCCCTCATACCAGCCTCTTCCACCACGGACTTCCACACTTTAACTGAAAAAGGACATTAAAAAAAAGGTGCTCATGTGAATCTGGTTGAGTTTTACATAGCGGGCAACGAAGTGAAGCTAAATCAGTATCATTCCCAACATGCCATTGCCTCATCCTATCTTGGGTAAGCAGCCTTTTCCTCATCACAAGCCAAAGNGATTGGAAGTAACCATGCAACAATGTCACTCCATTTCGAGGATACACCCCTCATACCAGCCTCTTCCACCACGGACTTCCACACTTTAACTGAAAAAGGACATTAAAAAAAAGGTGCTCATGTGAATCTGGTTGAGTTTTACATAGCGGGCAACGAAGTGAAGCTAAATCAGTATCATTCCCAACATGCCATTGCCTCATCCTATCTTGGGTAAGCAGCCTTTTCCTCATCACAAGCCAAAGATGAGTCGCGTGTCTCGGAATAGAGTACGCCGACCATACAAGATACGACCAATCTACTTCCAAACCACGCTTACGCATAGCATGCCAAGCATGCTTTTACAGAGAATTCAAAGAACCTTCCATTATACTTCCAAACGAGAGAATCAGGTTGATCTGGTCTTAGATTGGGGAAGTTAATTTGGCTCAAAGGCGGGAAATGATTATACCACGTCTGAGGCCAGCTCCATGAACCATCATTCACGACATTAACCACCTTTTCTCGTTTATTATACCCCGCATTACTAACCGCCCTATGCGTCACATGATTCATCAGAGGACATAATTCATCCCATGTATCATACCACATCGAAGCTTTGCCTCCATTACCTAGCTGATACCATACATGAGGCCTAACCTTATTGCGGATTTGAAGAAGCTTGCGCCATCCCCAACTTACATTAGCTGTTAACGGCACATCCCAAAAGCTACGATGTTTCAATTTGTACGCATGTATCCATTTAACCCACATGGATTCCTTGTGTGTTATAATCTTCCAAATATGAGTAGACATCAAAGCAGTGCTAAAAGATTCAAGCTTACGCACCCCTAGACCCCCTTCATACTTTGGCAAACACACATCATCCCAAGCGACTTTAACCTTCCCACGTTTCATATCTCCTTGGCACCATAAAAAACCATATTCTATTAACTTCTTTCTAGGTTCTTGGAGAGGTTTGCACAGTTCTTATGCCACATATCCTTTGTGAATACCTTTATGCTTTATGCAACAAGTTTGACAATTTTTACTCTTGCACGTGTGCCAGGTATTTCTCATACAACATTGAATTTAATCCCTGCTTATCTTAAACCAAAGTTACTTTTATAATCGGGATTTAACGCACTTTGAAACTTTTGACAGGTTGCTGGGTATAGTGATAAGACGAGCAAATTATTGTTGTGTGAGGCAACTGCAATGGTCATGAGAAAGTGCTTTCATCTTCTGGGGATCATTCCTATTCATAAGAAAATGTAAGTATTCGTTTCTTTTTTTATAAGTTATTAATTATTTTTATTCCAAACATTATTATTCACTTTTGATTCTAGCAGCAAATTAAAGTTGCGACCGCATTCCGAACGATTATACTTTTCAGATCTAACCGAGCAACAACTGTGAGTCTACTTTAAAACCCAATCCAATTTAGACTGATTATGTTTTGTCTGAATTTAAGTAGTGAGTTTGTAATTTGATAGCATCAATCATATAATAAAAAGTACAATTAAGGATATGAATTCAATGACTTTTAACCATTCTTACCTTGTTATTTATATAGAAGAAATTTTAAAGTATAATTAAGCATATGAATTCAATAATTTCTAAATTTTTTATATATAAATAATAACAAGGTAAGAATGGTTATTATTTGACTATAGCATTTGCTAATTGGGTTATTATACAAAGAAGTCACTAAAGTTTGCGCGAAATTTGTCCTAAGTCACTAAAGTTTCAAAGTCGTCATCCAGGTTACTAAACAATAAAAGCAAACATGTTTATAATTTCAGTGATTTTTACGTTTATTTTTTTTGATATGTTAAATAACATAAATGTCATGTCTTTACAAGTTCAGCAACCTGGAGGACAACTTTCATAACGTTAGTAACCTGGATGACAACTTTCATAAGTTTAATAACCTGAATGACAACTTTGAAACTTTAGTGACTTAGGACAAATTTCGCGCAAACTTTAGTGACTTTTTTGTATAATAACCCTTTGCTAATTATAGCTGGTTGGTTTATGTTCATGATAGGATGGAATTATTCTGTAAAGGTCCCTGCTTCCGGTTTGATTTGTGTGGGGTTGTTCTTAGGCATGACATTGATGCTAGTGTTAAGGTTCTTAATGGCTATAACCAGCTTCGTCTGTATGGGATTATTCAGGCCGAAACTTATATCTCAGATCCGTCTCATTATGGTTCTTTCAATATATTTAACCGTAACCTTGATCATCCCTTGGACATCACCAAATCAGCTGGTTCTTTATTATCTCCACACGATATATGTTATTGTTCACTTTCAGTTTCTACCTTTGTTAAGATCACTGCGAAGCTCTATGGTACCAATTACACGGGGGGTGAAATGGAGATTCATAGTGATTATAAGAAGTACATAGAGTTTTTAAAGTACGGCGTATTCCCTAGAATAGAGGAGCCGAAGACAAAATACTTTTATGATAATGCGCTTGATGTTTGCAATGGTAATGTGTTTATAAACTTCTCAGAATATTTTGCCAATAGACCCAATGGCTGTTCCGGTTCTTGTAAATTAAAAGGTAAAGATGGCTATCTAGATCTGTATTATGTTGCGTTAAAGTATGCAATAGAAGCAGCTCTGGAAGTAGGCTTTGTTGCAACTTGTAAGAAAACCAAAGTTTTTGGAAGCTTAATGGCTTATTATGGTAAAAACTTTTGTTATGATTGTGATGCTTCTGAAAGTTCTCCTTATGTTAGGTTTGTGGATAAATATTAATACGCGTATGTCTAGTTTCGAACCCGAGACCACGGGATTGCACACTTTACGTATGAGAATCGATGTTAAATAATTAATATATAAATAGTTATATTTAATTATTAAATCACAAATATTTATAGGGTCGAACAAGGAAAAAGGAGGGGGTTGAGTATCGAGTTTTAGAACTTAAGGAGGTTCTAGCAATGACTTGTTGGACAAGGTTAAGTGCTATATATAATGTCCTTGGTGAGCTTAATATGATTGAGACATTCATTATCCCTAACCGAATTTATTATTCGGTTCCACTAGACGACACTAAAACAATATTTAAACCAATTGTACTCTTGATTCTCCTGTTCGACAATGAGACAAAGGATATTAGATATTATGCATGCTAGTATTTGTATGCGCATGCAATATTTAACTGCATGTATTATTTTATTTTTAATACATGCTATTAGCTATATATCTTTTGTGGGATCCGATCATGCGATGCAAAGATTCAAACAAGAATAATGTATTCGTTGTTTTATTTGTGATTCAAGAACTAGCATTCACATCGAATCGCTATTAGTACGTGTGTACAAGAACGTGGTACGATCACACTATTGACTGTATCTTGGATCGATTAACAAAACGGTAAGGGGTTAATCTATAGATCCCTAATTCATATAAACCCTAATTAGGGTTCATCTAAGAATTCAAGATTGCATACGGTACGTTCTTTATTTATATTTTAGTTAACTATTATGTGTTATACTTGATCCTACGCTTCCGCATATGTGACTACTTGATATTAGAATATATATATGATTGTCATGGTTATTAAATTCTAACAGTGGCATCACGAGCCAGGTTTAACATGTAATTGATTACTAAAACTATAAAAAAAAAAAAAAAAAACGTATCTTTAATTGTTTTAGATACACATGTTATTGTTTCTAGGTTTTTTTACTTATTTTTTTAAAGAAAAATAAAACCCTAACCCTAATTTTGGGGGGGTCGATTTCTTTATAAAACCGTTATTAGGGTTTGTGTTAATTAATTAAGATTAATTAATTGGTTAGAAACCCTAGGTTTGTAACATGTTTATGTGAACTATGTGGTAATTGTTATGCAGAATCCATGACGAAACATGCATGTTAGTCATGAATTAATTGATTATTTTAATTGTTAGTACATGATTCACATGTTAATTATTATATAGATCCAAAATTGGGGAAGACCCCAAGTGTAATTAAAATCAATTTACGTGTTATGTGGTGTATCAATTAACTCTAGCTTACGCAATCGGTTATTCGATGGATGTGGCTCACTTGTGCAAAGTGAAAGCTTTAGTTAATTATACACATTATGAAAACCTAGAATTGATTTAATTAGGGTTTATCTAATTAAATATGCATGTGGCTAATTGTTTCATCTTTTAATTATTTATTAGTTGATTGTTTGTTTTCTTTTCAATTACTTTTCTATGTGTTATGTGTTTATCAAAGTTGTAAGCAATAACAAGGGTAATTTTTTTGAAAAGAAAATTAATTGGACTAATAATGGTGAAACATAATTTATTAAGAACTTTACAATACGAAATCTTATGTGTCATTCTTAGGGGTTGGCCTTACATGCCATAATGCATTAAATGCATCCTCGCGACGAGATTTATATTGTAATAGTTTTTTATATGTTTTAAGATGAAAGTTATAAACTTTGTGTTTGATTGATGTTTTTGTACATATGATTATGCAAGTAAGTTTTTTTTAGCTAATTCATAGTGATGGAAACAAGGTTTGGAAAGAGCCTAGAGTCTACCTTTGGTTTCCATGCACTTATGAGTTAGTTAAAGATGTCTTACTTACATCATCATTGGGTGTACAATATCATCTTAAGGGTGATTTACCTCAATTCCACTCCGGTGGATGATAATTGATGGTTCTTCTCTACTTGGTGAACCCAATACCTCAAACAAAAGCTTTTAACTTTATCTTACTAATTGGTAATAAAAATTGTTTTTGAAAACCTAATGTTATAAAAATGAGTGCATGCATCTTTATACATGTTTTGATTATCACATCAAATCTAAATACCCTATAAAATTTAAGTTACATGCCATCTAACTATAAGGAACACTTGGAATTAATTCTTTGGTATGCGTGAGACCTAGGCCAAAGATTAATGACAAGGCAAATTTCCGAGTGTGCGTGAGACCACACATGGAGAATTTGCAGTTTCTAAGTTAGACGACTTAAGTAAGTTGATGCGTGAGACCTAGAACTTATGGCATGAGATGGGATGAAACATGCTTACATTGCAAATTGATGAATCAATTTGATGTAAATCCCATAATGATCTAGGAATTGGAAAATTGTTTGCCAATTATTGTTCGACAGATTACCATCTTTTGTACTTTCACTATATGGCAGATCAACTAACGTAGTGAAATTATGAAAAGTTGGATCCTAGGTTTTCAAGAAACTATGTTGGTTATATGAATATATCCATGGGTATTCTGTTTTCTTGAAAATATTGCTTATCGATAATACTAAAATTGAATTTTGCAAATTCTTTTAATGTATTAATGCAACGATGAACCGTAAACATAGTACTCTTTCCATATAGAGAAGTGTGAGACTTAATCCTAATCTTTTTCATTAATGAGAAAGGTATAATAGGATAATTAGAATTGTCTATGTTCTAAATACATAACTCATAGCAATCTTTAATAGTAAGATGATTTGCACTTTATGAGTTATTAAAATAGAAACTAGACAAATTACCGCAAAATGGTAGAAGACAAACTAGCATATTTTATCTAGTTATTTTGCTTTGACCATTTAAAGATACTACATANCAACGATGAACCGTAAACATAGTACTCTTTCCATATAGAGAAGTGTGAGACTTAATCCTAATCTTTTTCATTAATGAGAAAGGTATAATAGGATAATTAGAATTGTCTATGTTCTAAATACATAACTCATAGCAATCTTTAATAGTAAGATGATTTGCACTTTATGAGTTATTAAAATAGAAACTAGACAAATTACCGCAAAATGGTAGAAGACAAACTAGCATATTTTATCTAGTTATTTTGCTTTGACCATTTAAAGATACTACATACAATTGTTGGAATGGTAGATCTATTTAGGAAGAAATTGCATGCCCAGTTTTTTCAAGTTAATAGTTTGGAATGTGATGAATCACATTTAAATAGTAGAATACATTCTTTTAGAACCTATATAATTGTTGCGAATGGGTTTTCTCAAAAGATGTAGGAAAGTAAATAGCACACTATTTCCTTTCACTGATAATGAAACATTTATAATGTTGTCAAATTCAGTGGGAGTATTGTGTGCCTATTACTGAATAAGGTGATGTGCATTTTGTTAGTGCAAGTTTTAAATTTATAAGGGTGAATTACCGAGTCTAGAAACAACACATATGAGCAAGTGTACTCGTCCGTTATAGCAAGATACGATGGTAAGTCGGGATCGTTCGCAGGGATTTGTGAGTGAATCAAAATATAAGTCTAAAAGTAAATCTCTAATGTACGCAAATAAGATAATAAGCAAATTCAATAATTTAAAAACTACACTTGTTTAGACTAGTTTTCTACTTAATGACACACATGATTGTGATAACTTTTGATAACATGTTGGTTGTGATAATTAGATGGTGGTCTAATCTATTGTTTTTACAAGTTAAACCTTCGTCAAGATTTTAGTTCATAAAAACAAGCTTTAAGTGTAAACCAATCAATTCAAGATCCATCCAAGGTTCATAAGGTATGGTGAATATCTTAAACACAAGAACAAACTCTTATTACAAATCAAATACTCTTAGGAAATGGTCAATACAAAAGGTAACCCATTCATAGACAAAAAGGTTACAATTGTTTATAAACATCTAAACCTTCGTCCAACTAAAGGTTTACAAACAATCCGATTTGATGTTATAAAAGCATTCTCATTACAATCATACTTCTTGTTTCTTTGTTTAGTCAAGAATAATTATGGTGAAAAACAATCATTCATAGACAAATGATTATAACTAGTTGAATAATAACAAATCTTTCGACCCTTGAAACTATTATCAATTAGTTAAACTTGACTCAAAAAATGTCACTATGAAACTTAAGGTACAATAGGTTCTTAGGATTGACTTGAAATTGAATTAAAGCATGTTATCACAATCATTACTATCACTAAGCATAAAACATCATCAAAACAAGTGTAAAAAGACTACTAGCCACTCATAGCAAACATGCAAATAAACTCAGAATATTTAACATTAGAATCCATGGTTTTAAGTCTTACAATGCTTTAAAATTGATAACAAATGACAAGGTATTGATAACCAAAGTATTGGTGATGATTTCTTGAGATTTTTGGCCTCCGAATGTTGCTTCCTTGGTCTTCCAAAGTTCCTGGTTCTTTCTGCACGAATTTTCCTTCTTTGAGAGCTAGATGATGATAGTAATTGAGAGTAGTAATGAGAGTAATTGATCTCTTGAATTGTGTCTTCAATGGTGTACTCTTGGGGTCCTTTTAGGCTTGTCAAATACTCCTAGTAATGAATGGGGACATAAATGCTAGAGCTTGGACAACAAGACACTAAGAAGGGCCTAGAACAATGGGACAAAAGACCAAGATTCGTGCACAAGAAGTTGGTATAAACAGGCAGTGAACTCCATCCGATCGGATGCGGGTTGGCACCGATCGGATGGATGTGGTAATTGTGGCCATCCGATCGGATTGACTCAAACCGATCGGATGGTAAAGTCTGATGAACTTTGATGTTTGACTTCTCTTGCATAGATCTTTATGCACTATCGAAACTTGATTAACTCTGAACTTGGAACTTTGAAATGACAAAACTTAGGTTCTCCTTATGAGATGTGTCACAGATTGGATTTTGAACTTGGGAATCTTCGTGTAATCGCATATACTTCATTTTCTTCACTTTTTCTCCGTTTTTCCTACATTTGACAACATATGCTACAAAAACATACTATGATACGATTTAGTGGCAAAAGCATATAAAAACAACCAAATAACATACACAAAAACACTAATAACGCTTCTAAAAACATGTTAACTTTGAGCGTTATCAAATCCCCCACACTTAAACTTTGCTTGTCCTCAAGCAAATCTAGAAGAAAACTAAATATCCACATGGTAAACGAAAGTGATTTCTGAAAATTGTGATGAGAATCCTCCTTATACAAGTACAAGTTAGATCATCCTAGTTAAGCTTTTATAAATGAAATATTAAGATGTTTGACAATACCCAACGATTTTCTTGCTGGATTAACACTTCTAAAACACCTCA
>LBNU01032272.1:28089-46517 GCA_014162995.1 Artemisia annua | reverse complement strand
AAATCTTCGACAGGCCAAAACAAGCCTGTTGGAAAGGTAGACCCCAACATCTCATTGCCCAATGAGGACATTCGCCAATCCAAGCTTTTGTCTGAGGGCACCACTACTCTTCCCCAAGACTCATAGGGACACTTACAATCAGCTGATAGGGAATATACTCTCACTGATCCTCGTGATAGCACTGAAACAAACCCATCAGTGCTTGAAGGGTCACTCGGGGACAAAGACTCAGGGGGATTAATACCACCCACTGATATGGAACCATCACCCCCCACGGCAAAGCGCATTCCTCGCAAACTGGCCCTAAGGACCAGGTAGACAAATCCCAGTCTACCGGAATAGAGGGGTCAGGGAGCGACCACAACCAAAGCGAATCTTTGTACAAAGAGGAGCTGGCTGACCCGGTTTTGTAGATTGATTCCATGGCCATGTTTCAGGCTGTTCTTGACTCTGATGATGACAATATGAGCAAGAGCAGTGAAGAAGAATTTTTTGAAGCTGGGGATGACATGGAGACTGATAATCAAATAAATGAGCCTACAGAACCAACCCATCAGTCTCCATCCCACGATGCTGAGGAATCTCAACCTGAGGGCTCTCACCCTGAAGATGAACCTTCTCTTTCCTCAGACAAGAGTGATGATAATGTTGCTCTCACTGGCCGTAAAATGATCAAGTTTCTAAGGAAGGCAACCTCAGGTCTACTCCAAGGGTTCACTGATGAAGTTTTTGAAATGCACACTGAACAAGCTGCTCATTACTTCAACCTCAAGGATGCTGTTGAAGACTTTCATGACAATGTTTTGGAACAGCAATCAGGCGTTGACCACAACCTGAACACCCTGAACTCCCACATGAACAAGTTTGTTACATCCTTCAACAAGCTTGTCCAACAGGTTGAGACCATTCAGGAGTCTGTCAAGGAGGATCCTGAGC
The DNA here is from genome assembly GCA_014162995.1 of Artemisia annua. NCBI lineage: Eukaryota > Viridiplantae > Streptophyta > Magnoliopsida > Asterales > Asteraceae > Artemisia > Artemisia annua. The sequence continues at coordinate 45,581 of LBNU01032272.1, read as the reverse complement.
TCAACAACAGACTACTTCAGGCTTCTCAGAGCTTTATTCAGCAAACTGCCAGCCTTCCTGAATCAGTCACCATGCTCAGATCCTTGGATCTTCAATCCCTCAGCTCCTCAGTGACAGGGATTCAGACCTCCTTCAGCGCTCTTGAAAGACAGGTAGCTGACTGGGCTAAGTCATCTAGTTCAGTGGCCTGGTCTCTTGGCTCTCGCATATCTGCCATTCAGAGCTCTCAGGCTTCCCTTGAATCCAAGGTGTCTTCCATTCAACAAGACACTAAGGATATCAAGACAATGATGTCTGAAATATTCCAGGCATTCAAAGGTTCCTCTGATGCAGTAAACACTCCAACTTTTGTTCTCACTGAAGCTCCCGCAACAGTTGAGGGGGAGGAGAATACTGAAGACCCTACAAATGCCACTGAAGTCCCAACCACTGAAGCTCATCAGTCTCACACTGAGGGGGAAATTCCAGCTCAGGTTGCTCTGATATCCTCATACATGGAACCTGATACATCTTCCTCTCAACAGGGCAAAGGCAAGGCTATTATCACCGTTGAACCTGAACCAACTACTCAATTGGTGCCAGTTTCCAAAAAGGTTAGGCGTGATCCTGATGAACCATCCAAGATTCCCTATGTCATCAATGGGGTATCTTATTGGATGACTGAGAAAGAAATTTCAGGATATCTTGACAAGGTGGAAAGGGCAAGGAAAGAAGCTGAGGAAGAGAGGATTAGCAAAGCTGCTCTTATTGAGGTAGTGAATGAAGAAGCTCAGTCTCTTGGGATTAATCCTAAAGACTTGGAAAAAAGAGAAGGTGGTGAGAAGTTCAAAAAGGCTCAGGAGGAAAGAATATTGGAACTCAAACAAAAGAGGGATGCCAAGCTGAAGAAAGCTGCTGAAAATAGGCAAAAGAACATTGACAGATACACATGGATCATGACGCAGAGACTAAGTCCCGAAACTATCACTAATGTCAAAATCCATGCGAAAACCAATCCAGCAGTTGTCACTATCTTCAGGGGGCAGGATAAACGAAACTTTGAGGTTCATGATCCTTTCAAAATCACTAACTTCGGGATCACTGAACTCGATGAACTGGCTCCAATCATTGCAAAGCAAAACAATGTAGTGGTCCCGAAACTGATGAAATCCCTCAGAACTCGTTATGATAACCTAACCCAGAAGCATAAAGAACTTGGGATTCCCTCTCTGCTTCCACCTTCAGTACTCGCCATTCAGTCCGCCCCATCTCAGGATGCCTCATCTCAGCCCTCTCACAGGAAAAGGAAAAGAATTGGTACTGAACCAGAAATCAAGGTTCCTGGACTAGACTGCAACAGAAGCCTTCCCGAAGGGGTCACGTTCGTTAACAACACAGTCCTTGAACTACCTGAAAGAGGTTTATGCTTTGTTGATGAGTTTGGGAACTCTTCCTTTCAAAGATGGTCAGACATTGATAAGGCTGGGGTTAAGGCAATGCTTATGTACTTTATGATGGCTTCTCCAATCAAGACTGCTGCTAATGTAAGGTTCTGCATAGACCTGAAGACCAAGATTGAAGAGCATCCTGAAAAGCATGTACTGAGATCCAAAAGAGCAAAGCTAGAAGCCCTCGGATACAACCTCAACATCTGAAGCTGCAACACCTTCCATCCTTGTATTTTTTTTGTATTTTGTTAGGAACTGTAATAGCTATCAATGAACAATGATGTTTTGTTTTTATCAGTGTCCTCTCAAATTACATATAACACTTAGGCTATTTGTATATCCAAATAGGGGGAGACTGTTGGGTCACTGAATTCCCAAACTCTCTTAAACTAGGATTTGAACATAAAATAACCTAAGTGTTTAACTACCTTCAACACAATCAAGTCACTGAGTAAACAGTCACTCAGTGAGTCATCTTCAGGATGCTTGGGACAAGCTTAAGAAGAAAAGCTTTCCATTCAGTGAGGCGGATTCTCAGTGAGTGGCACCTAAGCCAAAGAAGAAGGTGATGGATTCAGTGAGTGATGACAATAGCTCACTGAATCCCAAGCTACTCCTCACTGAAGCAACAAAAGCTAAAGACTGAAGAATTAAGACATGAAGCCTGAAGAATGGGCGGGACAAGGCGGGAAACGTTTGAAATTACAAAGAGTGTCAGTATCCTTGTAAAGTCAAACTTTTCCTGAATGGCGTGGGTTCAGGATGGTGTCATATCTGAACCTCAGAAAGTAGTATTGTCCTATACCCAAAATAGACTTATGTAACAGAGACAAAATACGTAAGTGTTTTTGTCTCAACTAGGCTGATGTAATCTTTGTCTTTATCACAACGGTTGTAATATACTTGTGTATAAATAGGAGTCATAAGAGAGAGTAAAGGTTGCGGAGCTTGTGCACTTAATGCTTAGACATTCACAAACTAATCTTTACTCTCTCCAAATAGCAACCATCCCTAAGATAGCTTAGTGGGTCTTTTGTTGCTACTTAAGCTTAGCTTGAGTTTAGTGAGGAGTAACACCAAACATACTTGTCATTTCAATCCTAAGTGTTTATTCCGCGAATACTTGGGTATAATTCTTTTGATTAATTTCTAATAAAGAGTTAAACGTTGAAAAACATTGTTTCTTATCTTTCACGTTTTTATTACTAAGTTATTAATCATAGCATCATTATTCCATGGAACTTGGTTAGATTAACTTTGTAGTTAACCATTAACCAAGTGAAAGGGACCAACAAAGTATCATTCTCTAATGGACATTTTTATCAAACTCCTTTTGTGCACAACCTAAATCACGATACTAACCCGAGCTTCAAACCTAATTCACATCTATCGCTGTCCAATTTACCATCTATAACGAAGATAAAGAGCACAATTTGCTTAGGTTTTATGAGTAAGTTGATTATCCTACATGTAACTTAATAGCCATATGTAGATCTCTTGTTGCAGGAAATCACGTCATATAATATAACACTTGTTGTGAGAGTGAATGTGTGAATTTTGCAATGCTGAGTTTAGAAGAAACATAGTTGAACAATAAAGAAGATTCCATTGATCACAAACTGACATATTATAAAAAAGGTCCTCAAAACTTTTCACTGAACATGGACTTTAATGTAACACATTAACACTGATCACACCTTTATATAAAATCAAGAACTACTACAGTAATACTTACTAGTATTACTGTCATTGTCCAACAATAAAACGCCAAGAAATTAAATCAAGAACAACTTCAACAAACTATCATAATCTAAACATGTCATACGTTATAACAGAATACGACTATAAATCCACAAATTAAAGAATTGGATCACAAGTTCGTTCAGTTCCAAACCAGGCTAATCCCAAAAAAGAATCAAAACCATAATCGCCATTCTTTCGCTGCCAAGATCAACTCTCTTCTAGCCCGCAACCGTTCATCTTCTTCCGCTTGACGTCGCTCTAGTTCCGCCATCGTCAACACCGAATCACTCTTTTGCCTCCAGAGTTCTTGTTTCTTGATCACATTCAACGCTTTTTCGTCCCTATGTTTCCTCATGTGCCCACCTAACTTCTGCCCAGTTTCAAACACTTTTGTACACATCTTGCAGCGATGCAACCCAGTAGGAATAATGTTAAGACCATCTTCGTTGGGTTTAATCCTTTTATGGATTCCTTGATGACCACCAAGCGCTTGATACGATTTAAACCTTTTCTTGCATGTTTTGCATTCGTACCCATGTCCATCAGTTTCTTGAAAACCCGACTTTTCTTCGAGATGTTTGAAGATCACCATCTTTCTACATTTATTTTCTTTTTGTTTTCTGTTGATTTTCTTCAACTTTATGATCATCATATTGCTCGATTTGTGTGCGTTTTCAAGAATGAGAAATCTTGAATAAGGTGTGTGATTGTGTGATCGATTGTTATGAGAATGTAGCAACCTGAAAGCGTATGGCTAGTATTTATAAGGTTGATGGAACCTATTAGTAATTTGCTATCGTTCCTTGCATACCAAGTAATCAAGGCAAATTATGCCCATCATTGATCAACGGTTTAGATTTAATTTTTTTAAGGAAAGTTTACATGAGAAAATACTATTTTGTTTAGATTTTACGAAGAATTGAATTTTTTTAACGTGATGATATAAAGAGTAAAAGAAAAGGGGGAAATTTATACGTAATTAGCAAAAGAAAATTTTAGAGGGATTTTTTTTTTCTATTATTATTATTACTAGTTATAATACCCGCGCACGCGCGAGTTTTTTTTTTTAATTTTTTGAATCATATATTTTTATTTATTAAAAAACAAATAGTTTAATCTTTGTTTTGTTTGATTTATGATGTTTAGTTATAGTTTTTTATTATTAAAGATAATTATTTAAAAATTTTAATCCTATTATTAATTGCATCTTATCTATATTTTTTGTATTTATCTTCTACTTGTGTTATGGATAAATATAAAATATTATCTCATAAGAAAATAATCTTTTTTTCTAAATAATATTATTACTAAATAAGGTATGGTTTAGTTTTTTTGAAATGGAAAAGTCCCCACTTAGGGTTTTGTTTTATTATATAAAAGATTATTATTTTAGATGTGACAATTTGTGTTCAAAATTAAAACAGTATATTAACTAGTTATAATCCCCGTGCACGCACGGGATTTTTCTAGAAAAATTTAATTATATAATATAATCGTTTAAAAACTGAAAATCTTATGTATATTTTAAAAAGTTAGAGCATCAACATGTGCGAAAGTAAGAAAAATAGTTAGCAGAAATTGTAAATATAACTGTGGCGTCGACCTTGTATTGGATTCTTGAGCGTGTCTCCTTATAATGTTATTGGGTCAAAGGTTCTTTGATCACATGAGTTTACATATAAATTAAATTTATTTTAAAATTTTTGTTTACTATACATATAAGAATTTAACCGTGAAAATTATGATATAAGTACAACTAATAAGTATGCACGAGTTTTTTATTATGTATTAATATCAATTAATATTTTGTAAAAAATTTATTTGATGAAAGATTTAACTTTGTTTAGCTGACATAGATGTTAATGTTGAGGTTGATTTTGTTTTTAACTTTAACTATTGATATCATGTTGTACAAAAGTGTAAGTTTAATAGCACATAATGAGCGTTGATGAAGTTAAAATATACTCTGTAAAGTTTTTTAAAACTGTTTTCCGGATATCCGTATATAAACTTTAAATAATAATTACATGAGTCGTTATAAGTACAATCGCGTATATTTTTTTTCATATCACAGTAACTTGTAATTACCATTTGATATTTATATTACCGTTAATAATAATTTAACTGTATTTAATATTCAAACCCGTGTACATAAAAAAAAAAGCCTTATAATTTAGAGGTGTTACGTTTGAGAAATTTATTTCGGCGTTTTGGGTCTTTTCTAATGTGATTTGTATAACATGAGCCCGTTTGACATGCACCCGTTTAAGCCCGTGCCCGAGCCCGCCTGAATCGTAGCCCGTGCCTACCTGTTTTGCCACCTCTAGCTTTTCACACAGGACATTAAGGTTTGTTTGGTTGGTAAATGGGGTTGAAATTGAATTTGGATTAAGATAAGAAAGAGAAACAACATACATAAATTGTATTAGAATATGTACATATAGAAAAGGTAAATGGGTGTTAGGGATGAGAAAAGAGGCGGTGCAAGTGGTATAGATGTATGTAGGGCAGGAAATTGGATGGGAGTATGCGACATGAGGAGAAAGTCATAAAAAAAAGGTCAATAATCAAAATCTGTGAAATACTGAAATGATCATTATGCCCTCACGTGAAACGCACGTGAAGGAGAACAACTATTGACTAAAATGAAAAAATGAACAACACAAACGGTGGGTGTATTTATTTTGAATTTGGGACGACACTTGTATGAGTAATACAATGTTAGGGACGAAACGGTGTATTTTACAATAATTTATATCTTAGTAAGATTTATCGATAACGGTGTAAAAAAAATGTGAAACCGACAAACCGATCCGACTCACTCAATCCGAAACCGCATAAAACAATAACCAAGAAACCGAAACCGAAAAACCCGAACCGGGAAAGCCCTCTTATCACGGTTCGATTTTGGTTTTTATTTGCGACTACTCGCGGTTATCCGAACCAAANCATGCAGGTTGCTTTTACTATAAAAGGAGAATGACCTGAGCTTCATTCGATCATCCAAAAATCAGCAAACATACTTGTTTGTTGAAAGAATAGTGAGAGTATCTTGTAGAGAGAAATAGAGTGGTATAGAATTTTTATATAAAATTCTATACGAGTGAGCTTTTGAGGGGAGTGTATAAAATCTAGTGAGTGTCCAAAATACTTCCAAGAGTATTTCTCGGAGTCTAGATTTTGAGCGATACACTGTGTAACCTCGGTACTCCATATTTGCTAGTGAAATTCAAGTCTCGCTTCCGCCCGTGGACGTAGGTGATTACCGAACCACATTAAATCCCAGTGTCTTTATTTATTGCGCTATTGTTCTATTTAATTACTTGTCTCGAAAGTACGTTAATCACAACACATATCAAAATCTAATGATAGATATTACACAAGTTTCATTCTTTAATGGACATTTTTATCAAACTCCTTTTGTGCACAACCTAAATCACGATACTAACCCAAGCTTCAAACCATAGCTTGAAACCTAATTCACATCTATCGTTGTCCAATTTACCATCTATAACGAAGATAAAGAGCACAATTTGTTTAGGTTTTATGAGTAAGTTGATTATCCTACATGTAACTTAATTGTAGGATATCACCTCAAATAAATGTAACATGGTTGTTAGAGTGAATGTGTGAATTTTGCAATGCTGACTTTGGAAGAAACAAAGTTGAACAATAAAGAAGATTCCATTGATCACAAATTGACATATTATAGAAAAGGTCCACAAAACTTTTCACTAAATATGGACTTAATGTAACACACTAACACTGATCACACCTTTATATAAAATCAAGAACTACTACAGTAATACTTACTAGTATTACTGTAATTGTCCAACAATAAAACGCCAAGAAATTAAATCTAAGAACTACTTAAAACGGGATCAAGAACATCTTCAACAAACTATCATAATCTAAATATGTTATACTTTATAACAGAATGCAGTCACAAATCAACAAATTAAAGAATTGGATCACAAGTTCGTTCAATTTCAAACCAGGCTAAACCCTAAAAAGAATCATGTTAATCGACTACGTCTTTATACCAAAGAATCAAAACCATAATCGCCATTCTTTCGCTGCCAAGATCAACTCTCTTCTAGCCCGCATCCGTTCATCTTCTTCCGCTTGACGTCGCTCTAATTCCGCCATCGTCAACACCGAATCACTCTTTTGCTTCCACAGCTCTTGTTTCTTGATCACATTCAACGCTTTTTCGTCCCTATGTTTCCTCATGTGCCCACCTAACTTCTGCCCAGTTTCAAACACTTTTGTACACATCTTGCAGCGATGCAACCCAGTAGGAATAATGTTAAGACCATCTTCGTTGGGTTTAATCCTTTTATGGATTCCTTGATGACCACCAAGCGCTTGATACGATTTAAACCTTTTCTTGCATGTTTTGCATTCGTACCCATGTCCATCAGTTTCTTGAAAACCCAAGTTTTCTTCGAGATGTTTGAAGATCACCATCTTTCTACATTTATTTTCTTTTTGTTTTCTGTTGATTTTCTTCAACTTTATGATCATCATATCGCTCGATTTGTGTGCGTTTTCAAGAATGAGAAATCTTGAATAAGGTGTGTGATCGATTGTTATGAGAATGTAGCAACCTGAAAGCTTATGGCTAGTATTTATAAGGTTGATGGAACTTATCAGTAATTTGTTATCGTTCCTTGCATACCAAGTAATCAAGGCAAATTATGCCCATCATTGATCAACGGTTTAGATTTAATTTTTTTAAGGAAAGTTTACATGAGAAAATACTATTTTGTTTAGATTTTACGAAGAATTGAATTTTTTTAACGTGATGATACAAAGAGTAAAAGAAAAGGGGGAAATTTATACGTAATTAGCAAAAGAAAATTTTAGAGGGATTTTTTTTTTCTATTATTATTATTATTATTATTATTATTATTATTATTATTATTATTATTATTATTATTATTATTATTATTATTTTAGATGTGACAATTTGTGTTCAAAATTAAAACAATATATTAATTCGGGTACATTTGTAAAAGATTTTAGTCTCATTTTTTTTTAATGGGCATATGGCTATTTAAAAGTTAAATGATATTAACGGACACACATTTTCTCTCAATTGGAGAACATCACAATTGTATTTAAAAAATAAAGGCCTTATAGATTTAGAGGTGTTACGTTTGAGAAATTTATTTCCGCGTTTTGGGTCTTTTCTAATGTGATTTGTATAACATGAGCCCGTTTGACATGCACCCGTTTAAGCCCGTGCCCGAGCCCGCCTGAATCGTAGCCCGTGCCTACCTGTTTTGCCACCTCTAGCTTTTCAAACAGGACATTAAGGTTTGTTTGGTTGGTAAATGGGGTTGAAATTGAATTTGGATTAAGATAAGAAAGAGAAACAACATACATAAATTGTATTAGAATATGTACATATAGAAAAGGTAAATGGGTGTTAGGGATGAGAAAAGAGGCGGTGCAAGTGGTATACATGTATGTAGGGCAGGAAATTGGATGGGAGTATGCGACATGAGGAGAAAGTCATAAAAAAATGTCACTAATAATCAAAATTTGTGAAATACTGAAATGATCATTATGCCCTCACGTGAAACGCACGTGAAGGAGAACAACTATTGACTAATGGTCGTTAGTCAAAGGAACTTTCCACGATGAAAAAATGAACAACATAAACGGTGGGTGTATTTATTTTGAATTTGGGACGACACTTGTATGAGTAATACAATGTTAGGGACGAAACGGTGTATTTTACAATAATTTATATCTTAGTAAGATTTATCGATAACTGTGTAAAAAAAATGTGAAACCGACAAACCGATCCGACTCACTCAATCCGAAACCGCATAAAACAATAACCAAGAAACCGAAACCGAAAAACCCGAACCGGGAAAGCCCTCTTATCACTGTTCGATTTTGGTTTTTATTTGCGACTACTCGCGGTTATCCGAACCAAACAATGTTTAATATAAATGAAGTTTTTAACAAAATATTTATAAAGTGTACAAGCATTGACTATATGTGATCAACTTTTTCTTTTATATAAGATAATTTCATCTATAACCTTATAAAACTTCAAAATTACATCAATATCCTTTTAAACTTAAATTTACATCAATACCATTTAAAAACTTCAAAATACTCGTCTATACCCAAATACACATTTTAATATTATTTCTTACTTAGATTATTAGATTTCATGAGTGACATTTAGGGTTTTTTTGGTAGGCTTCCAAACCAAGTTTGGGATGACGAATGAGTGCACGACCTAGTTATATTAGACATAATGGCGGGAAAATGGATTAGACGTCTGCTAGATAGTACATCAAGAGAGAAAAAAATCGTCACTGTTAAAAGACGAGTATGCCCTCAAGACGAAATGGATAACGAGATTTTAGGACATATAATAGGACATTGACCTGAGCATTACGCGTCAAAGGACGCAATCAGCCTCAAAAACCCAAGGTTTGAACTCACGGCGACGATTTTCTCAACTTTCGGGCCACGGCGGTGCTTTTTGGCAAGTTTAGGGACCAACAGTGTACTTTTGTCTTAAAACTACTTGTTCAAATTTATTAACAAATCGCAAACACCCTTATATAATTGCATATTTTCACCCCCAAAATACCTATAAAAAAGAGAGCTACTAATTCAAACAGACTTGATCACATTTCGAGAACCTTCAGTCACTTAATCAAACACCTTACACTTACTAACTCACACATATCGAAAGAATATTTATTCATAAGTTGCTGATTGCAATCCAATAATTCGATTATAGCATAAAACATTGCAAAAACCGTAAACTACATTCGCACCAACAATTTTCACATCAGTTACGAATATAGTCTAACTAAATCTTAGAGTAAATAGTCTAACTAATTCTTAGAGTAAATTCCACCATTCTTCACCTTTTAGAGAATTCTTAGAGTAAATTAATCTATCGATAGATATTAAGCATAAGATTTTTTGCATATCAAAATCTAACGATAGATATTGCACGAGTATCATTCCTAATAAACATATTATCAAACACGTTTGTGTACAACCTAAATCACAATACTAACCCGAGCTTCAAACCATAGCCACACGTAACACCTAATTCACATCTATCGTTGTCCAATTTACCATCTATAACGAAGACAAAGAGCCAGAAGGCCCATTCATCACAAACAGACAAACTGACATTCTGACAATACCCTCTTTATATACTTTAAGACTTCTAATTAACTAACTTAACTGACTTGGTTAATTTACCTATTCCATCCTTATCTTTTGAAATATAACATTAACAACCCTGCACTTTATCAACTATGAAATATTACAGAAAAGGTCCTCAAAAGTCAAAGCTTTTCACTGAACATAGACTTTAATGTACTAGTAACACATTAACACTGATCAAACCTTGATTTTGGGCTTTGATAAATTTACCCCTTAATTTGCTTGTTTTCTGATCTAATCGCACAATCTTGGTTCACAAAACAAACTATCTGTATTGGTAAATAAAGACTACTACTTTCAACAATATAATAACACAAAGATATAAAATCAATAACTACGTACTAATACTACTAGTATTACCGTCATTGCTACTGCGATTATTGATTTCTAATCATAAACCCAACAATAAAACGCCAAGAAATTAAACCAAGAACTACTTAACAGGATCAAGAACAACTTCAACAAACTATCATCTAAATTAATAATCTAAATATGTTATACTTTATAATAGAATACAGTCATAAATCCACAAATTAAAGAATTGGATCACAAGTTCGTTCAGTTCCGAACCAGGCTACTACCTAAAAAGAATCGTGTTAATCGACTACGTCTTTATACGAATCAAAACCATAATCGCCATTCTTTCGCTGCCAAGATTAACTCTCTTCTAGCCCGCATCCGTTCATCTTCTTCCGCTTGATGTCGCTCTAATTCCACCATCGTCAACACCGAATCACTCTTTTGCCTCCACAGTTCTTGTTTCTTGATCACATTCAACGCTTTTTCGTCCCTATGTTTCCTCATGTGCCCACCTAACTTCTGCCCAGTTTCAAACACTTTTGTACACATCTTGCAGCGATGCAACCCAGTAGGAATAGTGTTAAGACTTAACATGCACATCGCGTCATCTTCGTTGGGTTTAATCCTTTTATGGATTCCTTGATGACCACCAAGCGCTTGATACGATTTAAACCTTTTCTTGCATGTTTTGCATTCGTACCCATGTCCATCAGTTTCTTGAAAACCCAAGTAATTTTCTTCAAGATGTTTAAAGATCACCATCTTTCTACATTTATTCTCGCTTTGTTTGCTGTTGGTTTTCTTCAACTTTATGATCATCATATCACTCGATTTGTGTGCGTTTTCAAGAATGATAAATCTTGAATAAGGTGTGTGTGTGTGTGAATATGAGTTTGTGTGATCGATTATGAGAATGTAGAAACCTGAAGGCGTATGGCTAGTATTTATAAGCTTGATAGAACTTATTAGTAATTTGTTGTCGTTCCTTGCATACCAAGTAATCAAGGAAAATTAAGCCCGTCATTGATCAACGGTTTAGATTTAATTTTTTTATGGAAAGTTTACAAGAGAAATACTATTTTGTTTAGATTTTACGAAGAATTGATGATTTTTAACGTGATGATAGAAAAGAGTAAAAGAGAAGGGGAAATTTATAATTTGCAAAAGAAAATTTTAGAGGAGGGGTTTTTACAAAGGACATTAAAGGGTTTCTTTGGTTGGTAAATGGTTGAAATTGGAATTGATTTATGATTAAATTTGGATTAAGGTAAAAAAGAAAAATAAGAGATAGAAATTAATGTATTTTATAATGCATGTAGATTGAAAAGGTAAATGCATGAAAAATCAGGTGGTGCTAGTGGTATAGATGTATTTGGAGCAAGAAGATGGATAAGACATGAGGAGAGAGTCATAAAAAAAAATTAAAGTCACTAATAATCCAGGTATGTGAAATGGCCATTATGCCCTCACATGAAACACACGTGAGGGAGAACATCTATTGACTGACGCCCGTTAGTTAAACTGGTCGTCCACGATGCAAAAAATGAACAGTTGGGACGGTTGGTGTATTTATTTTGAGGGTCAAAAATTGTTCAAAAAATATGTGAAACTGACGACCTGCTCAATCCGAAACCACATAAAACAATAACCAATAAACCAAAACCGAAAACCCTCTTATGAGGGTTCAATTTTGGTTTTTGTTTTAAATATCCATGATTATCTGAACGAAACCATGTTTAATATAAACTGGGTTAATTTTTCCAGTGTTGGGTCAAATAAAATGCAATTGGGTCAAATAATGCCACGTAGATACCATTAAGAAAAATAAAAAAGCCAAGTTGGAAAAAACCTGCTAATACCCGGTAATATTGGGTAGATTGAAATTTTTTTGAATTTATGTTGCGTAACTTTGACACTTTAGAAAGTATATTACGTAGATGTGTTTATTTGAACAAATATGTTGCGTATCTTTAGCTTTACCCCGGACATTGACCTGAGCATTACGCGTCAAAAGACGCAATCAGCCTCAAAAACCTAAGGTTTGAACTCACGGCGACGATTTTCTAAACTTTCGGGCCACGGCGATGCTTTTTGGCAAGTTTAGGGACCAACAGTGTACTTTTGTCTTAAAACTACTTGTTCAAATTTCTAAACAAATCGCAAACACCCTTATATAATTTGCATATTTTCACCCCCAAAATACCTATAAAAAAGAGAGCTACTAATTCAAACAGACTTGATCACATTTCGAGAACCTTCAGTCACTTAATCAAACACCTTACACTTACTAACTTATACATATCGAAAGAATATTTATCCATAAGTTGCTGATTGCAATCCAATAATTCGATTATAGCATAAAACATTGCAAAAACCGTAAACTACATTCGCACCAACAATTTTCACATCAGTTACGAATATAGTCTAACTAAATCTTAGAGTAAATAGTCTAACTAATTCTTAGAGTAAATTCCACCATTCTTCACCTTTTGGAGAATTCTTAGAGTAAATTAATCTATCGATAGATATTAAGCATAAGATTTTTTGCATATCAAAATCTAACGATAGATATTGCACGAGTATCATTCCTAATAAACATATTATCAAACACGTTTGTGCACAACCTAAATCACGATACTAACCCGAGCTTCAAACCATAGCCACACGTAACACCTAATTCACATCTATCGTTGTCCAATTTACCATCTATAACGAAGACAAAGAGCCAGAAGGCCCATTCATCACAAACAGACAAACTGACATTCTGACAATACCCTCTTTATATACTTTAAGACTTCTAATTAACTAACTTAACTGACTTGGTTAATTTACCTATTCCATCCTTATCTTTTGAAATATAACATTAACAACCCTGCACTTTATCAACTATGAAATATTACAGAAAAGGTCCTCAAAGGTCAAAGCTTTTCACTGAACATAGACTTTAATGTACTAGTAACACATTAACACTGATCAAACCTTGATTTTGGGCTTTGATCAATTTACCCCTTAATTTGCTTGTTTTCTGATCTAATCGCACAATCTTGGTTCACAAAACAAACTATCTGTATTGGTAAATAAAGACTACTACTTCAACAAACTATCATCTAAATTAATAATCTAAATATGTTATACTTTATAATAGAATACAGTCATAATCCACAAATTAAAGAATTGGATCACAAGTTCGTTCAGTTCCGAACCAGGCTACTACCTAAAAAGAATCGTGTTAATCGACTACGTCTTTATACGAATCAAAACCATAATCGCCATTCTTTCGCTGCCAAGATTAACTCTCTTCTAGCCCGCATCCGTTCATCTTCTTCCGCTTGACGTCGCTCTAATTCCGCCATCGTCAACACCGAATCACTCTTTTGCCTCCACAGTTCTTGTTTCTTGATCACATTCAACGCTTTTTCGTCCCTATGTTTCCTCATGTGCCCACCTAACTTCTGCCCAGTTTCAAACACTTTTGTACACATCTTGCAGCGATGCAACCCAGTAGGAATAGTGTTAAGACTTAACATGCACATCGCGTCATCTTCGTTGGGTTTAATCCTTTTATGGATTCCTTGATGACCACCAAGCGCTTGATACGATTTAAACCTTTTCTTGCACGTTTTGCATTCCGTACCCATATCCATCAATTTCTTGAAAACCCAAGTAATTTTCTTCAAGATGTTTGAAGATCACCATCTTTCTACATTTATTCTCGCTTTGTTTGCTGTTGGTTTTCTTCAACTTTATGATCATCATATCGCTCGATTTGTGTGCGTTTTCAAGAATGATAAATCTTGAATAAGGTGTGTGTGTGTGTGAATATGTGTTTGTGTGATCGATTATGAGAATGTAGAAACCTGAAGGCGTATGGCTAGTATTTATAAGCTTGATAGAACTTATTAGTAATTTGTTGTCGTTCCTTGCATACCAAGTAATCAAGGAAAATTAAGCCCGTCATTGATCAACGGTTTAGATTTAATTTTTTTATGGAAAGTTTACAAGAGAAATACTATTTTGTTTAGATTTTACGAAGAATTGATGATTTTTAACGTAATGATAGAAAAGAGTAAAAGAGAAGGGGAAATTTATAATTTGCAAAAGAAAATTTTAGAGGAGGGGTTTTTACAAAGGACATTAAAGGGTTTCTTTGGTTGGTAAATGGTTGAAATTGGAATTGATTTATGATTAAATTTGGATTAAGGTAAAAAAGAAAAATAAGAGATAGAAATTAATGTATTTTATAATGCATATAGATTGAAAAGGTAAATGCAGGGTTTAGGATGAAAAATCAGGTGGTGCTAGTGGTATAGATGTATTTGGAGCAAGAAGATGGATAAGACATGAGGAGAGAGTGATAAAAAAAAATTAAAGTCACTAATAATCCAAGTATGTGAAATGGCCATTATGCCCTCAAATGAAACACACGTGAGGGAGAACATCTATTGACTGACGCCCGTTAGTTAAACTGGCCGTCCACGATGCAAAAAATGAACAGTTGGGACGGTTGGTGTATTTATTTTGAGGGTCAAAAATTGTTCAAAAAATATGTGAAACTGACGACCTGCTCAATCCGAAACCACATAAAACAATAACCAATAAACCAAAACCAGAAAACCCTCTTATGAGGGTTCGATTTTGGTTTTTGTTTTAAATATCCATGATTATCTGAACGAAACCATGTTTAATATAAACGTAGTTTTTAGCAAAATATTCATAAAAGTTACAAGCTTTGATTATATGTTTTCAAGTTTGATATTGTTTTAGATGTTTTGTTTTTTGTGTTTTCATTGTTAAAGATCATTATCGTTTTTCGTAAATAGTCGCTCGCATAATTGCGGCTCCTACTTAAAGGCAAAGCAAGCCATGACATAATAATAATAATAATAATAATAATAATAATAATAATAATAATAATAATAATAATAATAATAATAATAATAATAATAATAATAATAATAATAATAATAATAATAATAATAATAATAATAATGTCTTGCAAAGGAGGAAGTCGCAAGCAATTAACAACTATGTTGTCAAATACAATTATGTCTCCGTTCAAACAAACAACAAAGAAGATGATAGAAGAAAAAAAGAAGTGGCTTTTAACATATGTTCCGGTTTGTCGGTTCAAAAGTCTCCCGTTCAAACTGTGGAGAAGTGTCAGATAGGTTGGTTTGCCCAAACCCAATAGTGATTTGGGTCTATTATAGGGTTTGGTTGCTTATTATCAAAGTTATGTATTTAGTATAAATGCACATGCTTGCTCATATCTAAGGCATTTAATCAATAAAACTCATTTTTAATCTTACATATAAACATACTTAAACTACGACCCTATTTTATGGCTTTAGCGGACACATGACATTCGTAAACTAATACCAGTCTCTAAGGTTTTGGTCATCACTACTTTCAATGTATCAACATGGTAATGGTTAACAAAGAAACTGAATATCAATGTAAACAAAGTTGTAACAAAAACTCTAGAGTTTTTTAGTTTCTAATATTGTGGTTTTGTGTTATAGTTTTAAAACGCCATGAGTTAATATCGGGATAGCCAGTAATATAGCACAAAAATTAACAGCTTAATCTAAGCTTACCGGCAATCTTAGCACCAATTTCAGTCTGATCATGTGTTGTAACATAGTGTTGAAAACTTCGTGAATTTGTTGGTAAAAAAAAATCAGAAATCATAAGTTACAGAAAAATGCATAGTGTTGTAATAATTAGATTGTAATGCGGGAGGAGTGCTACATAGACATGGTGGTTATGAATATACCATCCGTCACGCACGACCCGAATACTTTATGTGTATTAGTTAGTTTTTATCAATCTCTTGTATAACAAGGGATTTTCAAAAAGTGAAAAAATATTTGAACAATTGAAATTAAACCAATGTGAGTGCTCAATTTTATCACCTATGATAAAAAGAAAGTCATCATTACTTTCCAATGGAAAGTTAAAATTGAAACAATTTTCTCAAACTCATCTAAATTTCATTAACCAAAAAATATGTAGACAAATACAAGTGTTGATTTTATTTATTTAAAAAAAAAGTAACTAACAAAACTTTAGCTGTTTAAATGGACTTAATTAAATTTATCACTTTCTATGGTTTTAATAAGTTTATAAATTTAACTAATACCACTCTATACACCCCTCTGATTTGTAATCTTGTAAAACAACATATTTATTGGTGTTATTTATAAATTTTATTATCAAAATATATTAAATTATTGTATAAGAGTGGAGTTATAAATATAAAATGATAATATGAGTTATTGTAGTATGTAATTTAATACACGAGATTGTACGTATACGAGTAACTCATGTTATTTTTCTTTATAATGTTAAAGAAGAATGCCCGGATAATTATTTTTGTTTACCATTGACGTTCAATAACAACTCATGTTATTCCTCTTTATAAGTTTGACCCCCGGGTACACGGATTTAAATATTAAATACGACTAAAATTATTGTTAGCATTAACATAAATATCAAAATAAAGGCAAGACCCCACATGCTACCGTGAGATGAAAATATATACTTCATGCTAAAATATCTAAAACATTTTTTAAAGTTCATGTGTTATTAAACACCCATAATGTTTAAAAATATGATATTAATATTGTGTTCCCGAGTTCTTAACCAATTGTATCATTTAAATAAGATAACATGCAATTTGTATGCACAAATAATTAAAACTTGATGTACTCTGACTTATATCAAAACACCTTAAGTAAAATTTATGCCAAAACCTCATGCGCGCACGTGGGTATATAACTAGTGAAAAAAAAAAAAAAAAAAAAA
>LBNU01032272.1:6621-27361 GCA_014162995.1 Artemisia annua | reverse complement strand
AAAAAAAAAGACTGGACTTAATAGAGATGTAAAAAGGATTCGTAAACTTGTTTATCCAAAGAGAAATACAATTGATATACTAAAGCAAGGTTTTCAAGATCAGGATCTTACTCATGATCATTTTCGTCTTTCCAAGATCGAGATTCTAAAATCGGATTGCAATCTTAAGATTCTGCTA
This sequence comes from Artemisia annua, assembly GCA_014162995.1. Taxonomy (NCBI): domain Eukaryota; kingdom Viridiplantae; phylum Streptophyta; class Magnoliopsida; order Asterales; family Asteraceae; genus Artemisia; species Artemisia annua. Next base: position 27,183 of record LBNU01032272.1, on the reverse strand, counting down.
TAATGTCATTTTCTTAATAGCATTTTTAATATTATAGAATTCTACTAATTAATATATATCATAAACACAAACTTATAGTAATGTTTCATAAAAATGTTGTCCTAAGTTATGATTATGAAATGTTTACAAAGATTAACATGTTGTTTTTTAGAGTTTATAAAACATAATCTATATTAGTTTATTGTTTGAAAAAAGTAAGATCTGATCGGATTAGATCTTAAGATCATATGGTCAAAAAGATCTTACAAGATCTTAAGCTTGCAAAGATCCGTTGTACGATCGGAATTATTTTTTATATTTAGTACCGTAAAATTGTAAGATCCTAAGATCAAGATCGAGAATTTAACAAGCTATACTTTAAAACTTAATTGTCAACACAAGTTGTACTCATGGTTACTAAAATAAAAAAAAAAAAAAAAAAAAAAAATGAAACAAAATATATATGTCACTGAATACCACTATTACACTATTCTACTCGTAGATAGTGAAACCCCTGTAGGTGATACGTTTTTATTGATACGATATATATAAGGCAAATACATAATGAAACCCTAATGAAGCTAAAACCCACAATCGAGCTTGGGCGATATCTATCCTCTAATACTCCCCGAAGTCCGAGCTGCAAAATCACGAAAGCTCGGGCAGGAGTAGTAAACTAAAAAGAAAACATTAACGCAAAAGAAAACATAATTTGTTGATGAAATTATTCGACAACAAGCGGAAGCAATTCTTCTAGCAGCAACAACAACAAAAGCATAAGCAAAGAAACAAAACTAAAGCAAAGCTCATACTTTTTTTCGGGCAGTCAACTTTCGGTGGCTCATGGCGGCACGCTAGGTGGCCAACGAAGGTTATTCAAGTTGGGTTTTGTTTAGAATTGAAAAAGAAGAGATTGCAGCTAACGCGTCAGTTAACTCCAAACAGTTGAAAAGTTATGGCAAAGACAATATGCATGTAGGTTTATGGCCGGACATTGCATTTTTTTAAAGGGATAAATGGTGTCGGATAGGGTTTAACGGTGTGGCATAGAGAGGCATCTCAACTTAGCCACCTATGTCTGAGGATATATCATACTCGTTCTGATACCGTGTTAGACAGTGAAAACCTCGTAAGTGATATATTTTTAATTTTTATTAATGAAACCCTAATGAACTCAAACTCACAATCAGGCTTGGGTCATATCTATATTCTAATATCTACAGCTGTTCTACTAATTTTCCCAATGATTATTTTAACTATGTAACCAACTTTGTGGCTATCACCATTTACATGTCCCCAACCATTTCTACTACTAGCGCGAACCACAAATTATTGAATTTTCGTAATATATTGTCTACAAGTATATATGTAATGGCATGGTGAGAGTTATGAGCGTGTGCGAGAAGTGAGCGGGGGAGTGTATTTTGTTTAAATAGGAGACCGTCTTGATCGTTAACAAATGAACGTAAGGACGTCATTTGTGTTCATGTAAATTATAAATGAAGAAACGATGAACAANTGCCTTGAATATTAATATGTTGCTTGCTTGATATTTTGGGTTAAATTGTGAGCTTTGTTAGATGTAAGCTGCAAGTGTAGGACACAAACATATTTAGTTTGATATGGATTTTAATCTCTATATAGGTCATCGAGCCAAAGAGTTGATCCGTTTTAGAAGTGACAACCGATCCATTTTAATATTTATAATGGCAATATGTGTTATGCATTAAGTATTTTAATGTTATTTTGTGTTATTTAAGCTACGTAAATGGTCACATATGTTATAAAAAACTTAATGCTTTTAGTGCGCCTCGCATTCATGAATCCCGCGCCTTGGAATGCGCCTCGATTCGAGGCTCTTTGGCCCCCTTTGCGCCTTAGTGCGCCTTGAGCCTTTCAGAACACTAAACAATTAAGAAAGTAATCGGTCGTGTTTATGACCGACTTGTATCTTTTTGGGTTAAGGACGCATTGCAAATGGGGTGGTATTAAGGGAGAGACGCGTCCCTTTTGATTAGTCGATCGACCGACCGATAACACTTGGTCTTAGACTGATAACAAGACCACAAACAATCCCGTTACATTAGCGGCGACTCAGCTTTCTCTCCCCTAGACTAAACACATACCAAATACTCATAGTAAGGAGACCGTAGTTACAACAAAAAACAACAGAACAAAAATTAATTAAAACAAAAAAACACACACACAAACCTTTCATTTGTTTCGGTCCACTGAGAGACCAAACAAATGCAATGGTCTAGGGGGTGATGCATTCATTCGGTCTCCGTAGGAAGGGGATGTGTGCTAGGGCTGAGTATCGCAGACCCAAAACCGATCGAGAACAAAAGGACCAATCGGGCCGACCGAATCGTAGGACCAGCGGTCCAGACCGGTCTTACGTAAAACCTTATTATGCCTTTTGGATCGAACCGACCGAAAGACCGTTGATCACACCCCTAATTGCGTGCTATGTTTGTAGACCGACCTGACCATTTGGTCCCCAATACTATCATTCTTAAAGGCGAATTTAATATGCAATCAAACCATGTAAAACAACAAACCACCAATAATGCAAAAGTGGCAAACATAGCGTGACTAGACATAGACATAGACAAGACCAAACCAAGAGATAAACCCCAAACATATTTCCCTAAAACCTAAACTGCTCTGTTTCTGCGCCGCCCCTTTAACTCTGACCACCGTATCACCACCACCACTTATGGCTGCCACCCACTCTTTCAACCCATGTGACCATATCTTCATCTCACCAAAACCCACAAACCCAAAACCCAAATCATTCCCTCTTTCATTCCCATTCTCCATTCCCAAACACACCCCTAAATTCTCCCATTTCTCACCACGCTCACCAACTGTTTGTTTAAATGCTTCAAAAGCTGAAAATGGGTCAAAAGTGGCTAAAAATGAAAAAGAAAACATGGGTTTTGTTGGGAGTAATGCGGGTAAGAGAACTGATATAAAAAAGATTATGATACTTGGTGCTGGACCTATAGTTATAGGACAAGCTTGTGAGTTTGACTATAGTGGTACACAAGCTTGTAAGGCTTTAAGAGAGAATGGTTATGAGGTGGTCCTTATTAATAGTAACCCTGCTACTATTATGACTGACCCTGAAATGGCTGACAGGACTTATATTGAGCCAATGACACCTGAATTAGTTGAGCAGGTTATTGAAATAGAGCGCCCGGACGCGATTTTGCCTACAATGGGTGGGCAGACTGCGCTTAATCTCGCGGTTGCTTTGGCGGAAAGTGGGGTGTTGGATAAGTACAATGTGGAGTTGATTGGGGCGAAACTAGAAGCGATTAAGAAAGCCGAGGATAGGGAGTTGTTTAAGGATGCTATGAGGAATATTGGACTTAAGACGCCTCCTTCGGGTATCGGGACTACTTTGCAAGAGTGTTTTGATATTGCGAAAGAGATTGGTGAGTTTCCTTTGATTATTAGGCCTGCGTTTACTTTAGGGGGTTCCGGGGGTGGGATTGCGTATAATAAGGAGGAGTTTGAGACTATTTGTAAGTCGGGACTTGCGGCTAGTGTGACTACACAGGTTTTGGTTGAGAAGTCGTTGTTAGGGTGGAAAGAGTATGAGCTTGAGGTTATGAGGGATTTGGCGGATAATGTTGTTATTATATGTTCTATTGAGAATATTGATCCTATGGGTGTGCATACTGGTGATTCGATTACAGTTGCGCCTGCGCAGACTTTGACTGATAAGGAGTATCAACGTCTTCGTGATTATTCTATAGCGATTATTAGGGAAATTGGAGTTGAATGTGGTGGGTCGAATGTACAGTTTGCTGTGAATCCTGCGGATGGTGAGGTTATGGTTATTGAAATGAATCCTAGGGTGTCAAGATCTTCTGCTTTGGCGTCAAAAGCTACTGGTTTTCCAATTGCGAAAATGGCTGCTAAGTTGTCGGTTGGTTATTCTTTGGATCAGATTCCAAATGACATTACAATGAAGACACCGGCTAGTTTTGAACCGTCGATTGATTATGTTGTCACAAAGGTTAGAACTTTTAACCTTTGTGTTGGTTTATCTCTTTGACCTGGAATATTTGTGTTATATGTTTTATGGGGGTATAATTTGAACATAATTATCTAATTGTTTGACCGTATTATAATAATATTGATATAAAGGGTTCGTTTGGTAGGTATACTATCTAAGGTTAGAAAGAACAGAATCTGATTCCCGTTATCTGATTATTTAATGATCGTGTTTGAATAAATATCGATACCGCACCAGTTTTGTCTTCTAATACCTAAATAATTAGATTTTTAAAACGCTAAAGTATCTCATTTTACAACTTTAAGCAACCAAAATATCTCCAAAAACTATTCTATAGAATTTTTCTATTATAGCTCATTACCTGAGTTTGATTATTCAATTTCATATAAACTGTGTTAAACATGCACATTTGACTTGATTATCGAATGTACTTGTTTGCATACCTTAATTTTAGTTGTTACTTTCTTATATGATTATAACAAGGTTGTAATATACTATTCAAGCTTTTATATTGTTTGATTAAAAAGACACCTTTTCAAGCTTTTATATTGTTTTAGAAATATGCTATTCATTTTGCAAAAATTTTGCAAATTGATAGTAAGGGAAGATGCGTCTGACATTTAACACCATGATAGTGACTGTTACAACATACCTAGCCCCGGCGGGATTGGGTATGTTGTTGTAAAAGTGACTGTTACAACTTCAAACAGACAATATATGCTGCATCCTATTTTATCATATTGATGTATTCTGTATATATAGCCCTTAGAGATACTACTAATACTAATTTATATATTCAAATGCTACAGATACCCAGGTTTGCATTTGAGAAATTCCCAGGATCCCAACCTGTGTTGACCACACAAATGAAATCTGTTGGTGAATCTATGGCAGTAGGACGCACGTTTCAAGAATCTTTCCAAAAGGCAGTCAGATCCCTTGAAACCGGCTACTCTGGCTGGGGCTGTGCACCAAACAAGGAGCTCGATTGGGATTGGGACAAGATAAAATACAGTCTTCGTGTCCCTAATCCTGACCGAATGCATGCTCTCTATGCTGCATTGAAACGAGGCATGAAAGTGGACGAGATTCATGAAATCAGTTTCATTGACAAATGGTTTCTCACACAACTTAAGGAGTTGGTAGATGTTGAGCAATATATCATGGCAAAAAGCTTATCCGAGCTTAACAAAGATGAATTCTATGAAATTAAGAAAAGAGGGTTTAGTGATAAGCAGATTGCATTTGCTACAAACTCGACTGAGAAACAAGTTCGTGTGAAGCGGTTGGATTTAGGAGTTGTCCCTGCTTATAAACGTGTTGATACATGTGCTGCAGAATTTGAAGCAAACACTCCTTATATGTACTCGTCTTATGATTATGAATGTGAATCAGCTCCAACAAAAAGTAAAAAAGTTTTGATTTTGGGTGGTGGGCCAAACAGAATTGGTCAAGGGATCGAGTTTGACTATTGTTGCTGCCATGCTTCATTTGCCCTTCAGGTTTGTTTGTTGCTTTATTAGTTATCTAATTGTATTATGTGTTAAGTGTCAACTCTTGGTATTCTGCTTACTAATAGCAAACTGGAGTCTTTTAGAACTTATTATTCTGTTTTCGGCAGAATGGATAAATAAAAGTATAATCTTTTCCACCCATGAAAAGATAACCAAATTACAAACTCTATTTACAAAATTTGGAACTTTTAGTAAATTTAAATTTAGGTAATATTCTGTTCATCATACTTGGTCAAATGTTTGACGTGAGCGGTAACATTGACCATTGTGATTTTTTTAAAGTGGTGTCTGAAAACCTGTTAACTTAGTAGAGTATCCTATGAAAACTTGTATAAAGTTCGAGCATTTGCATATAAAATTGAGGAACTTTGGTCTGATTTCTGTTTTGTGTGATTGTCTTTGTGTTTAATTATAAAACGATTACTTCATGTTGACTATTTTCCTACGATGAAAACTTTCTTAAGGTCGAGTCTTTTTATGAGTGCAAATAAAGTGTGTTATTAGAGCGAAAAATCATACAAAAGATATTCTATGAATTTTCCGCTTCTAGTTTGATAAAAATTATTTCTTTTGATATATCCTGTAGGATGCAGGCTATGAAACTATCATGATGAATTCAAATCCCGAGACTGTGTCCACCGACTATGATACAAGTGACCGTCTCTACTTTGAACCGCTCACAGTTGAAGACGTGCTTAACGTCATCGACATTGAACGGCCCGATGGCATCATCGTCCAGTTCGGTGGTCAAACCCCTTTGAAACTGGCTCTACCTATCCAAAACTACCTAGATGAACACAAACTACCATCAGCTAGTGCCGGGGTGGTCCAAATTTGGGGCACATCACCTGACTCCATCGATGCAGCTGAGGATCGAGAACGATTCAATGCAATCTTGAACGAACTACAAATTGAACAACCGAAAGGAGGGATTGCTAAAAGTGAAGCTGATGCTCTTCGCATTGCGTCGGAAATTGGATATCCAGTTGTGGTTAGACCTTCATACGTATTAGGTGGTCGAGCTATGGAGATTGTTTATAGTGACGAAAAGCTAATAACTTACCTCGAAACGGCTGTTGAGGTGGATCCAGAACGACCTGTTTTGGTTGACCGGTACTTGTCTGATGCTATTGAAATCGATATTGATTCACTTGCGGATTTACACGGAAATGTGGTAATTGGTGGAATCATGGAGCATATCGAACAAGCAGGAGTACATTCGGGTGACTCCGCCTGTATGATTCCCACGAAAACCGTTTCAAAGGCAAGCCTTGACACAATCAGATCATGGACAACAAAATTGGCAAAACGGTTAAACGTATGTGGTCTTATGAACTGCCAGTATGCCATTACCGGTTCTGGGGAAGTTTACTTGCTCGAGGCAAACCCGCGAGCATCCCGTACAGTCCCCTTTGTATCAAAATCAATTGGACGCCCGTTGGCTAAATACGCGTCACTTGTGATGTCGGGACTGTCTCTTCAAGAACTGGGATTCACAAAAGAAATTATCCCAAAACATATATCAGTCAAAGAAGCCGTTCTTCCTTTCGATAAGTTTCAAGGATGTGACGTCTTTCTCGGGCCCGAAATGCGTAGCACTGGTGAAGTAATGGGTATCGACACTGAATTCCCTATCGCATTCGCGAAATCCCAAATAGCAGCGGGTCAAAAACTACCTGTTTCAGGTACGGTTTTTCTGAGTTTAAACGATATGACGAAACCACAACTGTCAAAAATTGCTCGGGCTTTTTCGGGACTCGGGTTTACGATAGTTGCAACTTCTGGAACTGCTAACATTCTTGAATTGGATGGTGTTCCGGTTGAACGAGTGTTGAAGCTACACGAAGGGCGTCCGCATGCTGGTGATATGATTGCTAATGGTCAAATTAATTTGATGGTTATCACGAGTTCGAATGATGATCTTGACCAGATTGATGGTCGACAATTGAGAAGAATGGCACTTGCTTACAAGATCCCTATCATAACCACGATTTCGGGTGCTTTAGCAACTGCTGAAGCTATAAGAAGCTTGAAAACTACAAAGTTCAAAATGGTTGCTCTTCAGGATTACTTTTTAGAAGATGAACAAACGATTGGTAAGATATAATTGCTCTACCTATTCAATTTTATTATTTTTCGGGATGCTTATTATTTTTGGTTTTATGCTACAGGTAATAAGGCTACTGCAAAAATCTCAACAGAGGTGTAGGTTTGTGCTGCGGTTATTTTTTTTCTTCTATTTAATATTGCAGGTGAAGAACTGCATTTACGTCTGTTTTTCTGTACCAAGTGTTATGTGAACACAAATCTTGTTTTTTTTTCACCTTCATGTTGTGGTTTAAATATCAAATCGGACATAATAAGGTGTTGTTATAATTTATAATGTGGATCTTGTTATTCCCCGTTTTAGTTTTGGTAAGATTATTAATAGCAAGGGCGATATTGATCTACTATTTCGCGAGTGTTTGGTACTGTTCTTGAAATAGTCAGAACTGCTGTTAGTTTCGAATAACCAACTCTTAATCAGATTAATCAGAACTGCTTATTCATTAACACATAATAAGCTCTATATTCAGGATTGCTTATTTCTTTCCGGGATAAAAAATAAGCAATCTAAACTCTTAAATTCTAGTATCTAGTTTTTTTATTTTTTGGGTGACCATGGTTTCCAACCTTTTGACCTACTAATCCACAGGGTTTAAACTTTAAACGCATGTTACACAACCCTCCTTGAAAGGTTGACGTGGCAACTTTAGAGTTTCTAGTATCACACAATAAGCTGATAAGCAAATTCTGCCATTTTGTTCTATGATACAACAAGCAATAGGCAATAGGCCATGTTAATTGAGCTAATTAAAAAACAAGACATTTAGCTTAAGCTTATACGTGTTGAAGCATTTTTATGAAAACCAACTGAAGAGAGAACAATGTAAAAGAACACATGAAACAAAGATCAAATCATCATCTTTAATTAGCTAGTAAAACATAGTATTTGTTAAGATACGCCAAATGAAGAATGATTAACATAATTCATTCGCTCACAAACATGATGCATCTACATGTTCACGAATCATGAGCATCAAACTCGTAACACCACAAAACATACGTATGAATAACAAACCAAGAACCGAAAAGATTAAACCCTTACTATATATACCATGTGTAATAAAAACCTCAAACTCAATTAACCCGCGAACTATTAAGCCTACCCCACCATTTCTTTTTACCTTTATCGCTATCACCATCTTCATTTCCGAGCTTGTTCAATATTACCTTTGTCTCCCTTAACCTCGCGGTATAATCTTTCTTCCATCCTTCAAACATTTGTTTCAATCTTCTGAGCTCATGATCTGGGTTCAAGTTAGCCTCGGCTTGACCTGACTTAACCTCAACTAAAAATTTAGCATCGTCACCAAACACTTGACTCCTTTGCTCAAATTCTTCAGCCAATCGGCTTATGACACTTAATCCTGCACTCATTGGTCTCACACCACCAACACCATTACTTTCATGACCATTTCTATCATCATTTGACATATTGATTGACGCATCTGAATTTCGTTCTGAATCATCAAGTGAAAGGCTCTTTTTTGCTATTGAAAGACTTGATTGTAGTGAACGCATTTGTTTCTGCCATACTTCTTCCATTGACTTCATTTTAAGCTCGTACTCTGACCAACGGTTTTCATATTGCTGGAGACGTTGGTGAAGAATATCGTTTTCTTCTTCTTTTTCTCTTAAACCGGCTTCTGCTTTAAGGATTCTTCGCTGTAGTTCAGCAAGGTAAGATGACTTTACTACCACTTCATCCGACTCACCCTGTTGGCAAAAATTGTGTCATAATTTCATACATCAATTTTTTACGTATAACCAAGAGATATGCTATTATGGCATCGAATTGGTTTCGTTTCAAACATCCCCTAAAAAGAAACAAGTTTAACTGTATATGTGTATAATGCACAAATTACCTTTCCAGAACCAAACTGTAGTAACGCGATATCCCCTGAGCATCTCCTAACCAGCCAACCACGAATAACTGAAAACACGTTTTGTAAGATAGATGACGACTAAAACATCATGAGTGGTTAAAATATCATATTCTTAATATGACAAAAGTAATACCAGCTTGTAACGTAATTGTTGCTCCATGAACGTCTTCAAATCTTTTCCTGGTGATTTTAGATTTAACCTGCTTTTGTATAGCCACAGCCGCCCTATGTCTGTGAAGCAATATTGCAAACTCCTTTCTAGTTTTTTCACCACGAACAACTATAGAAGAAAATGGTAAAATCTTAAAATGAACATAACAAGAATTTAAATTCAAAAAAGAAAAGGATTAAAAGGCATACATGACTGAAGGTTGAAAATTCCACGTTTAAGCTCCCTAATATGTTGACGAGCTTTGTGACCTCTAAAGCAGCTTTGAACACGCAATATACCATTGAGTGTACGGTTCCTTGTATCTTCAAGCTTACCAATCTGTCATAGGTTAGCAACAGAATAAATGAAACGTTAACAAATAAGACTCGGCCCTATGAAAAGGATGACACCAAAATACTGCGGCTTGTAAAATTAATCAAAGTCGGAACTTGACTGACGAAAACAAGTCTCAAAAAGTTAATTGCTCTTTATTTAGTTTTAGAAATGATTAACTCGAAGATTGTTGCTAATCAAAGTCTTAAGACAGCCCATTAATTCATGGGCTCCTTGGAGGGTCGAGGGGGTTGGGTAACGAGTCAAATGGGTAGGGTTGGGTTGAGTTACAAGGTTGTATGCTTTTACAATACACTTTGGGCGACCTTTGACCCGTTTCTAATTTACTTAATTTTGTTAATTTAACCCGTTTGAGATAAAACATTACCCAAAATAACAAATTCACAAGTATACGGAGAGATTTCCACCTCTAAGAAATACACTTTATTGTCTCATAACATCATTAATTACTGTGTTATTTATCATTACAAAACCAAACCGTGGCAATTGTAACAATATTTTGAATGAAACGTGTAAGAGGTCATATCGCTTGTTTGACCCATTTGAGATGGAACATAACCAAAATTCATAATTGAAACCATGGAAAAACAAGTACAGTTTAACCAGGTGGGGAATGAAGTAAAGTAAAAGTGATTAATCTAACCTGTCCAGTTCGGAAGAACAACTTCGTGTAACCAATTTGATACATTTCAGGAAGAATATCAAATTGATGAAGAATGGCAACTGACACACTTAGTGGATCTTGCGATGCAACGTGCTCTAGCAGAAGAAAACCGTACCTAATGCACAAAATACGTTAAAGTAAGGCAAAAATGCAATACTACGTATTATTTATTACTTATGAATAAGAGCTACAACGCTATCAGAAACGATATATACCTTCTGGCAAATTTCTGATGAGACATTCTTGTTGGAAATCCAGACCTTGATATTCTAACAACTTCCAAAACACCACAACATCTTAACTGTTGCAACACGAGTCCTTGATGGTAAATTCCAGGCGATTGTGAGTTATTAGGTTTAATGCAACGTATAAAATGTGGCGTTGTACTCTCCAAACGTTGCATCAATTGGAACAGTTGACCCTGACCAAGATAAAAGACAGCATAACAAGTCAATAAAAACTATAAAATTAAACATCTTAAAGTCAACCTGATATTCAAAGTGAACATACCTTAAACTTTGTGATAACACTAAGCTTCTGGGAATCTGCTCCACCTGATTTGTGTAACGGTCCAGGAGCCGGCTTTTCTGATAAGGAAAGCATATTTGAGGCAAATGCTTGTGGAAGTTCACACGTGCAAGAAGATAAAAGTTGTATAGAATCCAAATGCAATAGATCACGGTTTTTCTCCAAAAACCCACTCGTATCATACATAACCTGAGACAAAAAAATTAAAAATCAAAAAAACATTTATAACACCAAATAAATAATACTAAAAAGACATTGTTTGAAAAGATGTGTGTCCATGTACTTACTTCCCCAGCATAATGATGAACTGTAAACGCTTTGCCTCGTTCTCCTCTAAAACAAGAATTGGATTTCAAATGCTGTTTTAGTTTTGCTGCAAATGTCATGTCCGTGCCATTTGGGAATGTAGACTCTTCGTCTAATAAAGTCATCAGACCCAATGGTTTCTGTAAAAAAAGATGTTATATTAATTTACTTAGATGGTAGGCAAGATAAAGAACGGGTAATATTGGTTAGGGAATAGGCTAAAAACCTTTTCAAAAAGATTGAGACAGTCTTGATTGTCTTCGAACTCCACTTTTGCCCAGTCAATGCCATCTTGGATATATTCCTAAAAGTAGAAATAATACTTTGTTTGACAAAGAAGTAACTAAATACATATGCCAAATTGCCAATGTCTAATTTCTACTAACCGTAAATTACATAAACTGTCCTGATGTTTTTGTTTTATAACAGAGATGGTCGCTCCTCTGAACTACATACGGAAATAGTCCCACATACCGTTGACCGCTTGCACTTTTGGTCCCTACTCCAAGTAAATGTCCAAAACACCCTTATAGCTTTCAACTTTTTTTTTTCTTGAATATTTTTAATTATGCTTAAACAAGAATTTATTAAATTAAAGTCACTAATATAAATAATTAATGTTTTTTTTATGAGATTATGAATTCGTGTTTAATATAATCAAAACATCAAGACAAAACTAATAAACTGAAAAAGATAAGGTATTTTAGACACTTTACTTGGACGAGAGATAAAAATTGCAAGATAACTATTTTTTTAAAGTTTTGAGGAGGACCATTTCAGTAATTGACACCAAACCACAGGGACGATCTATGTAATCTACACTTGGAAACAAATTATGATATTCAAACAGCAAGTGGCAGATAGTTGATTTACCTCTTGCTCTAACTTGAATAAGTGACGGTTGAAATGTTGCTGCAACCGCTCATTTGCATAATTGATGCAAAACTGCTCAAAACTATTTACATCAAATGATTCGAATCCGTATATATCAAGAATACTAATAGATCTTCCTGTACGACGTTTGCCTACAGCAAGTGATTTATTGATTTGTTCCACCAACCAATCGAACAAACAAGAATATATTGATTTTGCCAAAGCGTCTCGCGTGTCAATCGCCTGAAATAATAATGTCACGATATAGTTAACAACTTGGATCATTACTGAGAATTCAATTTTTTTCGTACCTGTGCTAAGGTCTGCTTTTGAACAATGATGTCATTATTGACTTTCATTTTCCGGGTAGACAAAGCAAGCTTTAAATCATCAGCCTTACACCCGATTAACTCAGCGACCTTCAGCAGCGCTGTTATTAGCAATTAATAGCAAACAAGGAATCAGATGTCTAATCACAGGATATTTTGCATAGAGAAGGTGCTACTCGTATTTCATTTGTCCCGTTTTAGTCATTGTACTTCTTTTAGTGGATCTAACTCGTTAAACGATGGCTTTGTGTCATATTTGGGCCCTTCCGTAACCCGAGTTCTAGACCTTTTCGAAAGGCTGTGTTTATCAGTTTTTAGGCCCCACAAGACCAAAAATACAATGACTAAAACGCGACAATGAAAAAGTACGTTGTAACAAACAATAATGATATTATTACGGGTTTAGGGTTTAGGGTTTAGGGTTTAGGGTTTAGGGTTTAGGGTTTACCTTCAAAATGATATCATCAAAAAAAAAAAAAAAAAAAGTCGCGTTTTAGTATGATGTAACAAACAAAACAAAACAAAAAACATTACATGTATGATGATATGTACAAGCAACAAACAATAATGATATAATTACCTTCATCGATCACAGGTTCCACATGGTTTTCATTATCTATAATTGAAAAGGTCACATTTCCTAGCCACAACACGGCTGCAAGCATTGCAAAAGCATTTTCTTGATTCTCTTTGCTAACATGAACTGCATCCAAAGCTTCCTGAAGAAAAATAAGAACTTGATAGTTAATATCAAACGGATATCTCTTTGCTAACACGAACATGTTAATGTAAACGAGAGAGATACAGTACCACTACTACACGAAATTGTTCAGCATCGTCAACCCCGTCAATAGTATAGCAAGTGCTTTGCTGTAAGTACTTGTACTCATGGACATCCAACAAGTCCAATTTCTCTGTAACAGGTAAAGGAAAAAAATTTAAATGATAAAATATACTAAGATGTCACGTGAAATATGCCACGAATAAAAATTCATAAATTAATACCTCGAAGATGAGGTGGAGCTCCAGCGCAAAGCTGATAAAACGAATGATACGACCTTTCTCCTTCTGTGCATTGTACAACTCTTGACTTTTCAAGCAAAACTGCATTTTTTGAAAAACAAGATAAATATTAGAAAAAGTTCATCCCAAAATTTAAAAAAAAAATGTGACATCTTACATGTTTGAATCTGGGCTCCCGATATTTTTCCAGTTTCACTGAAGTGAATTTCAATCAATTTTCCCTAAAATTCACGCATGTAGTCATTAGAATGCAGAATCCAATAGCATATTATACTTCATGAAAGAAAAAGAAAAAAAGTAACTTACAAAACGACTTGAATTATTGTTTCTTGATGTTTTTGCATTACCAAATGCCTCCAAAATTGGATTAGTTTTTAGTATCTCGTATTCTATTCCACTGCCACCTCCAAGAGCAGCCAAATATTGCATCGCGATCTTCGCTGTTTCAGTTTTCCCAGCTCCACTTTCACCACTAGACCAAAAAAAGTGTATAAGTACAATACATGCAGAACAGAACATATAAACATACATAATCTTTTTCTATTTACAACTGGTATTATTTAACTAACCTTATCACAATTGATTGGTTAACCTCATCTGCAAGAACGAAAAAGAATAGAAAATTTTATAAATTAAGGACCAAAGTGATAAGAAAAAAAGTTATTAGAACAAAATAGGGGCCGGAAATGTAAGAATAATACCTCTAATCATTTCCCGGATGGCTGTGTCAGTGATGGCATATACATGAGGACTATCAGTGGATTTACTCTTATAGGCTTGAATATAGTCACTTCCATATAACGGAATTTTCTTGAAGGGATTGATGGCAACTAAAACTGGCCCTGCTTTGGACTATAATACAGAAAAATATGACATCAGTAAAAAAATTCAAACTTCAATAACTTGATAATAACTGTTTAAAGATTAGTGTCTACTTACATAGATCATGTCCCTATCGTATCTATATTGAAGATTATACAAGACGGATGGTTCATTTAGATAACTAAGTTGCATGAGATCATCAACACCATCAAGGATTTCTGGATTTGCAGCTAAAAGGCTATCAGGATTCACCTTTAGTACCTAAAATGAGAAGCAAGTAAAAAATTGTGGATATTTGGAACACCATTTGTGATAAAAAATAAATAAACATAAAAATGAGTTTGCTTACTTTTCCTTCAGAAAATGAAATGAGCGACTCGGTTCCTGAAGTAGATAGAATCTTCGCCAGCTCCCAGTTCCCATCAGAGGTTTGGTACCATGACTGCAGCTTCTGAAACACAAGTGTATGTCAATGTCATTTTGATAAGCAAGTCAAAAATCAACATTACAGTAAACTAGAGTTTTCTTCGCACTATGGTGTTGACAATATATCAAAGTATCCGAGTATCATTATAAACATAAATTTGCAGAAATTGACACCTTGATTTCCCATTAGTGATCGAAAAAAATTAATAGAAATAAGTTTCTCGAACCCTATCCTTTTACCATAACAAAATGTACTCCAATGGTCCATTCTTCGTTGGTTTTGCATTAAATTTATAAATGTCAGTCAACCAAATGGATCAAATTTGAATGAAATTGCCAAGAAGGGTAACAAGTTTGGTTCCTTAGATTTGTCAGAAAATATACTTTCACTCCTTATTTAGTCAAATATTTAATTAAACCTTCACTCATATTCACAAGGGAAAAATTACCTTTTTCCTTAAAAAATAATACACCTACTTACATGCATAAACATAGAAAGATAGATACAAAAAATCATCCATTCATCCTGTCTTTTTTTCTTGTGTAAACACACCCATCTATATTATCGTCTTGATTTCATCATATTCACCTCTTGTACCATTCCGCCATTATGTGAGATATAAATGACTGTTCATCATACCTTCTACATTCATATCTAAGGTTTACAATGTACGTACATTGAAAATTTCAAATTTAAGCTTCTTTTGATATACATGTGTGATGATAATAGATTTGGGTATGTTTGTGTGCTTGGACATGCTTTTGTAGAAGAAGGTAACACTATTACAAATACTAGAATGACAGGTTATTACCAATTGTATATAATTATTGTTTAAACGTGATCAGGTAAACATAGATCATAGAATATGCTAATGGCGAAATGCCAAAATCTCAAGCAAAAGAAATAACTCTTGTTCGGGAGATGAAGTTAGGCAGCAAAATAATTGGACGGAATATGGTTTGAATGTCTAAATTCATCATACATTGAAACACCGATCGATCTAAGCTTATAACTGAATTCATCATACATTGATACAGCATATTCAGATATTTACCTTTTTAGCAACATACGAAGCCGTATCACCCCATTGCTTATTCGCCCACATTCCCAAAGCAGATCCATGAGGAGAAACCGATGGATTAACATCTTCATCATCCACAGAAGGTCTATCATCCAACACATGGCCATAAGGCGAATCATCCTCAACAACCCGATCCATGTTACCACTCCCATTCTCCGGTATACTAATACTCATACCACTATCACCACTTGAACCCTTTTCACCCTTAAACCGATAATCCACAGGCAATGATTTAATCGACTTAAAACGAGGACCTCCATCAGTAGCCATTACTAACCACAACTAAACTCAAAACTATAGTCCTATCTTAAAATTCCAATTGAACTAAAATGATCACAATAAAGTAGCCCAAAAAGTAACAATCATGAAGATAAGGTCCTACCAAATGACTTATTACTGTAGGGTACCCTAACCACTTTCATAAATCTTGATCAATCTTCATCAAATAATACACCACTTTCAAAAAGAAAAACATCCCATCTAACCAAAACCTGTCAAGATCTGATAAAAACCACTCAACTTAACTCAAAACTTAAAAAGATCCAATTTTGAGCCAAAAAAGGACAGATCTTTAACTACCCAGATGGTAAAAGTGAATGTAATTGAATAAAGTTACCTCATTTCAGTAAAAAAATGAAAATCTTGAAGACCCTTTAGATCTGTTGGTGGTAATATATAGTAAAATCAAGAGAACCAAGTTCCAAAAAGATGGAAAGTAAGCTTAAACCCTAGTCAGAGATGAGAAAACACAAGAAAGAGTGACTTGGTCCAAACACAGGCACATGTCCAAGTCTTGTTACTTTTGTTCTTCTTTTTCTCTCTCCAACACATATTCTTGTCTCAAAAGTGTTATATACTCAACACAAACATTCAAAAACACACATTTAAATTTAAATATTTAATATTAGTAATAAATAATTGTTGGTACTATAATAAATCTCCACTATAAATATATTCTTAAATCATTCTATTTAAAAGTTGATGTTAATTAACTACAACTTTTTTTAAAAAAAAAATCATAAGTTACTCTATATGTTTTCATGAATCGCATAGTTTTTTCGTGTCATCTAAGATATCGTATAGAACTATGAGTTTTTTAAACGTGTCAGGTTAAAAAGATACTTATATAAGTTTAGTTTTGTCACATCAATTCTATCACATGAACTTATTTTGAGATAAATTAAATATATATTAAACCAGACACGATATATAAATATAAGAAATGTATATAAAACTTATGTTTTTCATTAGATGCAAATTTACTAAACACATTGTTTAAAATAAAAGTTACTAACTACTCAACATGTACAGCCATCTTTGACATTGTACAAGCTTTTAATTTTAATTTTTTTAAGCATGTTTTTTCCGTAAATAGTATATACTTTTGTACCTATATTTAAATTTAAATTTGAAACAAGTACATTGCTTATTTTGTAGAGTTGAGTCAGCTAGATTTAAGTAAAAGTACAATTTATATTGAGCGAAGTACACATTGTGAATGAAGGTGTGGAGTGTGTGAAGTAATTTATGAAGTGTATAAAAGTGTATGACCACATATGTTTATGTGGGGCCCATTTACAACCTCCATATATTTTATCCTTTTTTGAACACCAACCAAAATTTGAAAATTTATATTTCTGGTTTGCAGGCGGTTACAAGTCATCATTTCAAATTTGTTTTTATGTTATTGTTTTTGAGGTAGTTTTTTAAGTTTTGAAATGTGGCATGTGGCAACATTGAATTCAATCAAAGTTGTGGAGTACATTTTTATGTAACTGTCAAATTGTGATACGATTTTATTGTGGTGAGTTATGTGAGTTNCTAACTTCTCAACATGTACAGCCATTTTTGACATTGTACAAACTTTTAATTTTAATTTTTTAAGCATGTTTTTCCCGTAAATAGTATATACTTTTGTAACTATATTTAAATTTAAATTTGAAATAAGTACATTGCTTATTTTTGTAGAGTTGAGTCAGCTAGATTTAAGTAAAAGTACAAATTCTATTGAGTGAAGTACACATTGTGAATGAAGGGCTGGAGTGTGTGAAGTAGTTTATGAAGTGTATAAAAGTGTATGACCACATATGTTTATGTGGGGCCCATTCACAACCTCCATATATTTTATCCTTTTTTGAACACCAACCAAAATTTGAAAATTTAATATTTCTGGTTTGCAGGCGGTTACAAGTCATCATTTCAAATTTGTTTTTATGTTATTGTTTTTGAGGTAGTTTTTTAAGTTTTGAAATGTGGCATGTGGCAACATTGAATTCAATCAAAGTTGTGGAGTACATTTTTTTGTAACTGTCAAATTGTGATACGATTTTATTGTGGTGAGTTATGTGAGTTAATGGTGTGTATTTATTCGTGGAACCTAAAAAAAGTTTGAAATTGATGGTTTAAAGGTGATCCTAGCTAGGAAGGCTAGCAACCGGGTAAAGGGGGTTGGCTCGACTAGACCTTGCCAAACCCATTGGCGAAAATGTATGATTCCTACTAGCCTAGCCCGGGTGTGTAAAAGACGTACTAGAATTTTTTGTTATGTTTTGCTTGTTAATAAGAACTTAGTTTTTTAAACAAAATATTATAATGAAGACGAAATAGAGAATAGTCGTTCAAATCTGGAGGGGGAAAAAAAGATATGTGGCTCTCTAGGCGTCTTTATCGACTGATTTCATAGACAATATAAAGGAGGTGAATCACATAACGTTGTTACTAAAGTCTTAAGGAGCACGAGATAGTATATTAACTCATGATCTTCGCTTTATGTTGTGTGTCCTGAATTATCGAGCTGTTATTAATGGGACAAAGAAAAATCATTGTCTTTCCCGCATTGTGTTTACAGTCTCATCTCATGTTAAGTTTAGTTATGTAACTTGTTGGCAACAAGATTGTTAATGGGTGCTTAATTTGGTTAATCCGCGTACATCCGAGTAATAGATCACCTTCGCTTAATTTCGGTTAAAATAAAGAATAAGTTTCCATGTTCAAACCTTAATAGTTGAACATTTTGAGTGTATTCAAATAAAATGTTCAAAAATGGGCACATTTTTTTTTTTTTTTTTTAACGGCAGGTTAGTTGTTAGTTGTTGGCTCGAGTTAGTGTCGCATCCTCGGGCAGAGATACCAACCGCGAGCCTCTCCTTAGGGGATAACCCCACTCCTATTCCCGATTCGCCTGATATCATTAGAGCTTGTGGTTCCCAAGTGAGGACTTCCCGGTCGGTCACCCAAACCGGTACTACTCTCACTTGGGCTCGCTTGAAACATATAAAAACGTCACTTATTTGTTCAACAATTTAGAAAAAGGAATCTCTAGTATATCTAAATAAAAATAAATTTGTGACACCAACTTGTAGCAAAACACACTTAGTCATGGAAAAATCATGAAAAAGAAAAAGTTCACTTTTATTAAATATTAATGGGAAAAAACAGCTATCAAATCCAAAAAGAAAACATAGATAAGATTGGAAAACCACCTCGAGTTTGAACAACTAAGAAAAAACCAAAACAATGGCTAATATTAGAATATAAGTTTGGTTTTTTGCTTTTTAAGATAGGTATGTTGTGTGTGCATGATTAACAATAAAACAAGTTAAACAACCTTGGCATTATCACCAAACTGATTTTGATTAAGCAACTCTCATGATGATTACAATTGGTCAATTAGGATCCATGTTTGTCACGTAAGTTGATGGCAAATCAAAGCATGTAATTAACTTTAATTCATATACTTTTCCCGCATTTAGCCTCTAAAGCAAGCACTCACTCCTTCTTTGAATATGTTTTTAAACTTTTAAGTGTTTATATAAACTCATTAAGTTGATACAACAATGACTCGCGAATTATATCTCATTGACGTTTTGTATCAATATTAATGTTATTGAATTTTCGATAGAGCATGCTAACTCCTCTTGACTTATTGAACCATTTCATGTCGTTCACATGTTTTAACTTAAGAACCATTGTGAACTTACGTCACTAGTAAGCTATAAGGACAGTACAATCAGAATTAATATTTCATTAGCATCTCACTTTGTAGTTTGTTTGAACAAGAACTTATATCTTTAACCTTTATGCTTTATACAAATTTGTATTTGATTTTGTTTTGTAGCCAAACAAGCAACACTAATTAAAGTGTTGGATATTATCCCCTTAGTATCATCGATGACTCTTTTTACCCGCACTTCGTTGCAGGACGCAAGGTTTTACGTGATTTTTTTGTGTTACACAAACATTCCTTAAACTTAGCTCAGGGATAGTTTCTAAAAATCGATAGGTAATTTCAGGGACTACTGATGTAACTTATCATTACACCAACGGGCCTCAAATTTAACCTAGGGACTGTGTCTGTAATCGCAAGTGTTCATTACATAAACATCCTAGCCTTAACCTATGGACTGATTCTGTAACCGCAAGTAACGGGAATGACATTTTTTTTTGGCAAATTTAGGGGTTTTTCTTTTTTTTTTTTTTTTTTTTTTTTTTT
>LBNU01032269.1:10702-22695 GCA_014162995.1 Artemisia annua | reverse complement strand
CGAACATTGTCCCCAATGTTCACATAAAAGATGTAAAAGTAATGAAAATGAAAGAATGAAACAAATACTCAACTTATTCTTTTGGTGTGGATAGTGAGGTAACATGGTTAGATCTTCTTCCAAGAAAGACGAACGCTCAAAACTTCCCTTCCGAAATATAAATCATCTCCTTGTCCAAAATAACCTGTTAACCTAAAAAACAATAAAGGCGAACCTTGCATAAAATCAGCGGTATAATCTATAATAGGATATAATGCTTGTGGAATGAATGTTTTTGCAGAATTCCTGGAGATTATAAGTTAGAGAATTAACAAAACTTTTTATGATTCCGGAAGAAAAACAAAACTTTCAAAAATTTCAGAAAATTACTGCCTGACGCCGTCAGGTTGTAAGGCCTGACGCCGTCAGAAATGATCTGACAGAATTCTCATGTTAAGTTTCCGAAAAATTTTTGGAGAAACTATACCTTACTTCCTGGAAGTCCTGCAAAAATATCATTATGACTCGATACAAGCATTTGACTCAAACAAGTACTAATATGCATGTTAATTTATATTGTTATGATTCATGTTCATTTGTTATTATTAACCGATTTAGATTTCCCTTACACTTATCTTTTGCAAAATCCCTTTATATGTAGTTAAGACGAAGTTAAAAACAAAATAAAGCATTTTCACAAGTTAGTTTTTTGAAGCATGAATCAATAACAAGAAAAGTAACATACATACGGAAACAAATAAAATTAAACAACCAAACAAATAAACAAACAAGTAAACAAACAAAGCAAATAAACCAACAACCAAGACGGGATAAATCCTACATGCAATAAATAAAACCAAGTGTCACAAGAGTTTAAAGGCCAACAGAGGCCGAATCCTAAATTATTACTAACCAAATTGTTCAGAAATACACAACCAAAGATTAAATTGTTCAAACATCATAATATCAAATCACACGATCACTGATGTGGGGGACCTTGGCGGTAGTCGTAGCCAGGCGGGAGATGTCCATAGTACCCGTAGGGTGGGTAGTCCTGCTCACGTCCAGGGAAAGGGTCAATCTGCAGGTGTAGGTCTAACTGATCACGCGTAGATAAATACTGCATCTGTCGAACAGTGTGATCATACATCCAGTCGAACCTGTCATCAACCCTGGTTCTCCAAGTATCAACCTGACCCATCCATGCCCCCTGGTGGGCCTGCTAGTCTCCCTGACTCATGTACTGGTAGTAGTCTGCGGTCCCGGCCTCATACCCCTCATGCTGCTGATGTGGTGCATCCTCCTCATCATCATCATCGTCACCACCAGCCGCAGCATGTCTAGGCGCCCACCAAGCATACTGTCCCCCTGCTAGCTCCATCACAACGTTCATCTGCTTCAGGGATCTGACCCTGACCACCCTACAGACTCCTGCTGAGCTCAGATAGTCCCTAATCTCAGGTGTCAGGACCCCGCATGACCTAGCTAGCTTGGTGATAAACATCCCTCCATAGATCAAGTCATTGCTCCTCTCCCCGACCGCACCTTGAAGGTAACTAGCTACCCAAAATGAGATGTTGCAGAAAGCCTCCTGGGAGTAAATCGTGTACAAGAAGAAGAGGTCCAAAATGGTGATCCTATGTTGGGAACTATGCCTCACTGACAAGGTGAATGAAATGCACCGATGAGCTAGTCTAACCCTTGGGTCCCTAATAGCAGAGGCCGTAGTAACCCCAGACGCATACACTCCAACTCCAATAGTAGGCCAAAACTATGCACTCCTCATGTCATCCCTGATGGTCGCCCCCTGACTCAACCTAGCCAAGAATACCCCTTGGGTGGCCTCGTGTTGGCCATAAAGTCCCAATCTCCAACCTACTCAAGAATAGAACAAGAACGGTCCTCCCCTCCTAGCCTAAATGAAACTGACGTGGCCCCCACATCATTCCTAGCTGTCCCAATATCAAAGTGATAAGTAGCCAAGAATTCACGCACTAGCTCATCGTACACCTGCTCTTGCAGCCTAAACAAACTCACCCATTGCGGACCTGTGAAGTTATCGGTCCGTATGCTGTTGACAAAAGCTTCCTCAAGACCACTATTAGCCAAGAAATTCCAATCAATGATGGCGCTATGGTCGATGTCATGGTTGCGTAGTTCGTGGTACTTGGCGGTTGCCTCATTACCCTAAAAAACACTCCAACTTCTCACCGTATCCGCCAAACTTACTTGAGGGCCCTAGATGACCCAGCCCTGTGGCTCCTAGGTCGTTTACTCATGTCCTGAAACAAAGCAAGAAGAGCGAGGGAGGTTAGGAACAAGATTGAAAGCAAGATGGAGCATCAGACGGTCCTGACGCCGTCACGCCTAACGGGCAGACGCCGTCAAACCCTGCAGATTTGAATCCGAGATTACGGGGGAAAGATTAAGTATGAAACTTGTAGATCCTTGACCCAAACACCCTTTGTGATAGGAAAATGGCCAATAAGCCAAAGGGTAATGGTCGAATCCGCAATCCCCTAACGTAATACTAAACCCATTTGAAGTTTTAACTAATTTGTGCCTCAATCATTGCTAACATTACATCAACTACAAGGCATTGCTAAGTTTTCAACCTCAAATTAATCCTCGGGTTTCGGATTTTTGGGGATATCCAAAATTGATGGATCGAATAGATAATTAGAGTAGGAAAGATAGATAAAAGTTACTTACCACGTGGAGATTGACAGTGGAATGGCACGAATTGTCCCTTTGAGATTCGGTGGTGAATGGTGGGGTGGATGGTATTTGTGGAGTTTGTGATGAAAGTGATGGATTTGGAGTTATAAAAGCTGCGTAGGCGAGCTAACGCCGTCAGGCGTAAGGGCTGACGCCGTCAGGTGTCCGTGTCTAGGCAACTTTCAGAAATTTCAATTTAGCCCTTGTTCTTTTTAAAAGTTGTTTTATAGCATTTTTAACTTTGACCATGAAAATGCTTCTTAGTTAGCAAATCCCTCCCGGGTCAAACGTTTTATTACAATCGTTGGGTGTAATCTTAACTTCCCCAGGGTCGGTCGTTGCCCTATTTAATTCCCAATCTCCGTTGCGGCAAGTATTTATCGAGTGAGGGGAACTTTCCCAGTGAATTTTTGAAACGAGGGTACGCTTGAATTGGGTGTCTTCTACTCCGGGCTTAAAACCGAATGACCGTTTTCTAACTTTGTGAAAGCTAGGGAGCGTAACTACAATGCTTCCTACGAAGATGCTATGGACTNTGGGGGGCCCTAGATGACCCAGCCCTGTGGCTCCTAGATCGCTTACTCATTTCCTGAAACAAAGCAAGAAGAGCGAGGGGGTTAGGAACAAGATTGAAAGCAAGATGGGGCATCAGACGGTCCTGACGCCATCAGAACCTGCAGATTTGAATTCAGGATTACGGGGGAAAGTTTAAGTATGAAACTTGTAGATCCTTAACCCAAACACCCTTTGTGATAGGAAAATGGCCAATAAGCCAAAGGGTAATGGTCGAATCCGCAATCCCCTAACGTAATACTAAACCCATTCGAAGTTGTAACTAATTCGTGCCTCAATCATTGCTAACACTACATCAAGTACAAGGCATTGTTAAGTTTTCAACCTCAAATTAATCCTAGGGTTTCGGATTTTTGGGGATATCCAAAATTGATGGATCGAATAGATAATTAGATTAGGAAAGATAGATAAAAGTTACTTACCACATGGAGTTTGGCAGTGGATTGGCACGAATTGACCCTTGGAGATTCGGTGGTGAATAGTGGGGTGGATGGTGTTTGTGGGGTGTGTGATGAAAGTGATGGATTTGGGGTTATAAAAGCTGCATAGGCGAGCTGACGCCGTCAGGTACACGCGTCTAGGCAACTTTCAGAAATATCAATTTAGCCCCTTGTTCTTTTTTAAAAGTTGTTTTGTGGCATTGTTAACTTTGACCACAGAAATGCTTCTTAGTTAGCAAATCCCTCTCGGGTCAAACGTTTTATTACAATCGTTGGGTGTAATCTTANTGAAAGTGATGGATTTGGGGTTATAAAAGCTGCATAGGCGAGCTGACGCCGTCAGGTACACGCGTCTAGGCAACTTTCAGAAATATCAATTTAGCCCCTTGTTCTTTTTTAAAAGTTGTTTTGTGGCATTGTTAACTTTGACCACAGAAATGCTTCTTAGTTAGCAAATCCCTCTCGGGTCAAACGTTTTATTACAATCGTTGGGTGTAATCTTAACTTCCCCAGGGTCGGTCGTTGCCCTATTTAATTCCCAATCTCCGTTGTGGCAAGTATTTATCGAGTGAGGGGAACTTTCCCAGTGAATTATTGAAACGAGGGTACGCTTGAATTGGGTGTCTTCTACTCCGGGCTTAAAACCGAATGACCGTTTTCTAACTTTGTGAAAGCTAGGGAGCATAACTACAATGCTTCCTACGAAAATGCTATGGACTTGAGAGTTCTTTTCTTCGCGAAGGGGTCCAAAAGGACAGGAGGAGTGTAAGGGTGAAGGCTCGGGAAGAGGGGTTTCACCACTTACCTCGTTATACGGTTCATTAGGGACTGGAAGTTCAAAGATCTTTTCGATCTTTGTGTGAGGCTTCCTCCCTAATTTTCTCCTTTATTTGCGAGATAAATTTTTCTGCCAGTTCCATGAAAACGTTTTGGGTGTTTTTCAAGTGAGTCTCTAATTGTTGGATTTGTCTCTCTTGATTGCTCATGAAAGTTAGCATTATCCCTTCGAACTCATCTTGTCGCGAGGAGTGAGGGAACGTATGTCCACCAATCATGTTCACATCCTCATTGGTATTTCCCTCAACCAAAGGTGCCTCGGCTTTCATAAGTTTCTCAATCTGCCTTTTTATGTTATCAAACAACTGATCTTGGGTGGCACTCATGCAATTTAAAACCCCTTCCTCCGAGAACGTTGAATCCATCCATTCTTCCTCTTCTTACTGTGCTAAGTCCTCAACGACTTCCCAGCACTTATCGACGCTGAGCCTACTCAGTCTTCCATTGGCAGCGTAATCTATGGCTCTTTTAGTATGATGATTTACGCCGTCATAAAATCGTTGGATCTGTAACCAAGGATCCATGCCATGGTGAGGGACTTTTTGGAGTAAGTCCTTGAATCGAGTCCATGCCTCATAGAGGGTTTCGCTTTGACGTTGTTGGAACGTTAAGATATCATTCCTTAGCTTGTTAGTTCTTCCCGGTGGGAAAATTTGAGCTAAGAAGCGAGTTGTGAGATCATCCCAAGAGGTGATGGATCCTGCGGGTAGACGCTCTAGCCACTGACTAGCATGGTCTCGCAGAGAGAATTGGAAGAGACGTAATCGGGTAGTCTCTCGAGTTTCAACATCAAGGTCTATGGAATCTACGATTTTGAGGAAATCCTTTAGATGTTGATTTGGATCTTCGGAACGAAGTCCATGGAATGCGCATCCGCTTTGCACCAACCGGATGGTGTCGGATCGTAAGGGAGTGACATTGGCTCCTTGGGTGAGCTCAATGGTGTTTCGATAGCCATGGTGGCTAGGACGGGAGTACTCTCCTAAAGTACGGGCTCTAGGAGGTTGGTTTGGTTGTGGTGGTTGTTGTGGTGGTGGGTTGTTGGGATCAAGGATATTACCACCTTTCGTGATGTCGGATGGTAATGGTTACGAACAAAAACACGAAGAAAATAGATAGACTAAAGAAAATCCTAGGAAAAATAAAATAAAAATCTCACTAGAAAAGAATCTAGTGAGTAGACCTAATAAAATAAAAAGTCAACCTAAGCAATAACTATTCCCCGGCAGCGGCGCCAAAAACTTGATAACGCGGGATTGCGACCACGCAACAGGTTTTACCTCTCAAGGGATCTCAAGAGGCTTACAACCCCACCAGGCAGTGTACCTGACCGATGTAATATAGTGTAGTGGTAAGTACGGGGGATTGATCGTTCTCCACAGGGAATAGTGTTTGTTATATATGAAAAACTACTCTAATAAGTCTAAGGGTGGGGGAAGATTATTTTTATATTTTTTTATATTTTTTAGAAAGCAAGTGAGATCTCGGGTTTGAAGGAGTGGGCGAAATTAGTTGCTAGTCAACTAACCCAAAAACTACTATTGCAAATAAAATAAAAATAACTAAAACTAAGTGGTTGTGAAACTTATATGGAGACAAATGTGTTTACTTAGATTTCCTTACTCCCTAACTATCTTTTACCGGTTAATAAGTGTGTATTAATTGCGTGGATGACGGGTGTATTCCTTAATACCAGTCATGGGGTGGCGTACGTACTTCCCCAACTCTATAAGCTCCTACTTCACTCCTATGTCGAGCCTGCTAGAAGCTCCTAACATGGGATCATTAGAATTCGCTCATGCATTAAATACAACCATAAAAACCTAGTACGCATTGGTTCATGTTTCTTAAGACGTTCAAGCACGTTACCATATAGGAGGTTGGCCAGTTTTCTTAAGCCTAACATCGATAAACATTCATCCAATACAAGTAATAACACACCAACAACAAATAATCAGTAGTTAGGTTTCATTAGATCTAAGCAAACACAAGATAAACCTAGCCTAGCATGTTAATTGAAAGACAAGCATAAGATATAATTAACCAACACATAGACATATTGATTAATTTGAATGGAGACTTATCTTTAATTGAACATGGNATACAAGTAATAACACACCAACAACAAATAATCAGTAGTTAGGTTTCATTAGATCTAAGCAAACACAAGATAAACCTAGCCTAGCATGTTAATTGAAAGACAAGCATAAGATATAATTAACCAACACATAGACATATTGATTAATTTGAATGGAGACTTATCTTTAATTGAACATGGAAGAATCAACAGTGAAAAACCCTTGAAAAAGCTGTCAAAGTCGTCTAGGGTTTTGTTCGCAAAAGTTGCACACTAATGAATGAAAAATAGAAAAGTTTATATAGAAAATTCACTCTGACGGCGTCAGCTTATAGCTTCTGACGTCGTCAGCTCGCCGCCATTAGGGTTCTCAGATGGCCTAGATCTACTTCTGACGCCGTCACTTGTAAACTTGCTATGGGCCGTCACTCTTTAGCATTACACCTGACGGCCTAGGAATATTAACACCCGACGCCGTCAGGTGTAAACATCATATTTTCTTCTTAGAGTGTCACGTATAGTCATAATCCACTCCTTTGTCTTGGTTGGCTGACGGCGTCACCTTGTGACTTTGACGCCGTCAGGAAGGATTTCCAGCGTTCTTTTGAGACTTTGTCGTTTTCTTCACTTTATGCTCCAAAAACGTCCAAAATGATGTGTTTTCCAGAATTCTTCTCAAAAGTACCTAAAATGACAAAAGGCACGATTTAGGATATTTGATCATATTAACTCGAATTAGGGCTTAAATGACCCCCTAAAACGGGTACACTTTTCACCTCATCAATTTTTCACTCGTAAATCTCGGATTTGAAAAGTGTTTAACGTGACGGCGTCACCTCGTAAAGGGTGACGGCGTCAGATGTTTCTAATGCTTAACCACTCTCTCCGACTCATAATCTAATCCTTTTCACTCCTTCTTATTGTGTTCCAGGAAATGAGAAAGCATCACCGACCTAGCCGAGGGAGTTCTTCGAGATCCCAACGTGAAAACTTTGGTGACACGGTCCTTAGTTGGGGTGTCTTCGATGACATCGCCTCCACTATCAAGTACACCCAATTGCTCCATCACCAAATTGATAGCGGGGCTGTGCTCGATTGGGATTTCCTAAGAGACGAGGGCCTCGAACAAACCTTCCTTCAAAGCTTTCAAACTGATGACTTCACGGGTCCCCAATGGGCAAGGTTGTTCAGGATCCGAGAGCTCGTTTATGATGAGTTGGTACGTGAATTCTTCGCTACTTTTCACTTTGAGGTAGGGGAGGCGAGAAGTAACATTAGTGCTACCACTATGTACTTTAGGCTGGGGGGTGAACTTAGGAGTTGTTCAGTTGTTGAGTTTGGTTAGAGATTGGGGTTGTATAGTCAGCATGAGACTTTGCAGGGAGAGTTTTTGGGAAAGTTATTGAACGGGGAGACAATTAGGAATGACTTGAGGTGTGCTATGTTTTGTCCGGATATTGGGAATGGTATGTATACCTTGACCACTTCAGCATCCACTATCAAGGATCCTAGGGTTAGATTGACTCATAGGTGTCTCACCTACAGCTTGTCGTGGCGCCACAGCTCCACCCACTACATCACTGGTTCTGACCTCTTTTTCCTATACACCATCTACTCACCAGAGGTTTACTGCAACATCCCTTTTTGGGTGGCCAGCTATTTGAAGGGTGGAGTTGGAGAGAAGGATAGTGATAAGATCTACGGGGGGATGTTTGTTACCCGACTGGCTCAGTCTTATGAGGTCCTTAGGCTTAAGGTCATGGAATATTTGAGTAGTTCTGTATGTAGGGTGGATAAGGCTAGGTCCCTCAAGCAGATGGATGTTGTTATGGAGCTGGGTGACGGGTCTTATCATTGGCATGCTATAGGTGGAGCAGCGGGTGTTGGTGGTGATGATGACGAGGATGATGATCAAAGGCCTCAGCACCAGCCGTTCGGGGACTATGGTGTGGGTGTCGGGGGTGATGCTTACATGAACATGAGCCAGGGGGATTGGCAGGCTTATCAGGGGACTTGGATGGGCCAGGTGGACGCATAGAGAACCCAGACTGATGAGAGGTTTGATTGGATGTACGATCACATAGTGCGTCAGGTGCAGTACCTATCCACGCGTGATCAGTTGGACCCACAGCTTCAGATCGACCCGTTCCCTGGACGTGAGCAGGATTACCCACCTTATGGGTACTATGGACATCTCCTTCCTGGCTATGATTACCGTTACGGTCCCCCTCCCCAGTGATTTACTCATGCTTTGTGATGTTATTTGAACAATTTCATTATGGACGTATGATTTAAAACAATTTGGTCTGTAATAGCTTAGGATCTGGCATACGTTGGCCCTTGAACAATTTATTTTTATCATAATCATAGTTGTTTATTTGCTTTATTAGCTAAGCTTTATTTGCTTTGTTTGTTTGTTTGTTTGTTTGTTTGATTTTATTTGTTTCCGTATGTATGTTTTATTTTTATTGCTAACAATTCATGTTTCAAATTACATTGTAAAAATGCTTTATTTTGTTTTTAACTTCATCTTAACTACATATAAAGGTATTTTGCAAAAAGATAAGTGTAAGGGAAATCTAAATTTGTTTATAAGAACGAATTGGACATGAATTGTAACAATATAAAATGAACATACATATTAGTATTTGTTTGAGTCAAATGCTTGTATCGAGTCATAATGAAATTTTGCAGGATTCCAGGAATTAAGGTATTTGTTTTTCCAGAAATTTTTCGGAAACTAAACATAAGAATTCTGTCAGATCAATTCTGACGGCGTCAGGCTTTAAAACATGACGGCGTCAGGCACTGATTCCAGAAAAAGGTTTTTAAAATTTAGTTTTTCTGCCGGATTAAAAATTACTGCATCTTTAATTCCAGGAATCTGCAAAACTTTCATTCCACAAGCATTATATCCTTATATAGATTTTGCCGCCGATTTTATGCAAGGTTTGCCTAGATTGTTTTCTCAGGTTTAACAGGTTACATTGGACAAGAAGATGAACGTGGAATCAAGTTCATGACATCATGTTTTTGGCGTCGCTTTGACCTTGAAGCTTTTACATCATCTTGGAAGAAGATCTAACCATGTTACCACACGATCCACATTAAACGAATCAAGGGAGTATTTGTTTCATTCTTTCATTTTCTTTACTTTTACATCTTTTATGTGAACATTGGGGACAATGTTCGGTTTAAGTGTAAGGGGGTAAATGAAGGCACCTTAGAAAATGCTTTTACGCTTGATTTTTGTTTTGTTTAATAGTGAATGTGTAATAAAGCCAAGAGAAATATTGTTTAGGGCAATTTTAGCGCTAAATTTAAAATTTTTTGAAACATATAGGAGTGAAACTTTAGGCATAATAAGCGTCTCATGGATAGAAGTTGTATTACTAGCACAAAAAAAATGTACCACTCAAAAATTTTCCCCAAAATATGTGAGGTTCACCCCTAGAATTGTTAGGAAAAGCATTCATTGTTAGTGCTTGTGTGTGTACCGGTAGTTTATAGATTCTAGAATTTGCGTTAGTGACCATCCCAAATCCACAAGTGAGACTACATTCGTGTAGTTAGATTTACTACATGATAAGAGGCATTAGGATAACCCATGTTTTACACCCGTATTATAATTACATTGACTTCATTGGTCAAGTAATTTTCCCACACCTTAGCGTTGTACTCAATTTTAGTACACGATACCCCTAGTACACCCCTCCGAGCCTATCTTTTCGTTTCTAACTTTAAGCATTTTACTTAAAGGAATAATTTGTTTACAATCCACCCCAAATGCATACCCAAATCGCCTTAGCCTACCTTGTATGTGTAACACCCCAACCCGACAAGGGCTAAAGTGTCACATTCATGGTGTCAATCAGAACAAACACAAGCATAAACTTTAATAATACAAATGGATACAAGAGTTACAAAAGGTTCCATGATAAAGGAATACAATATCAGAACTAAGTACAAAATGACTAATCTAAAGCATCTTCAGAACCAATATTAACTCATCAAGCAATTCCTCTCTAAAAGCTCCTAATTGCACTCTTCACCCATAACCCAGCTTCCTTCTAAAACTGCCACGTAAGAAAGAAAACGCGACTGAGCTTAAAAAGCCCAGTGAACAGATATAACAACAAAGTAATAATGAAACAGAAATGAATACTGAATAAGGTATAAAGGGAATAACAGAATGTAATCAAAGGTAAGTATGAAATAGTAATAAGAGGTAAGGTAAAGGTTAGTCATCAACCACGAGCCCAGAAACAAATATAAGGCCTTCAATAATAATGCCCTTCCATCCATACATCATTAATCATAGTCATAATCAGCCACCATAAGCAGCATAATGTACGGAATGACTACCAGAAGTTGTGAAGGACGTGCATGCAGCGGCAGGGCCATCAATCACCAAGATACAGATAACAGCGATAACAGCAAACGCTCTAAGGATGCATCCATACGCCCCCACAGAAATAATATTGCCCATAATAAACAGATAATTGAGCTCCATAACAGATAACAGATATAGGGGAGCGTGGCAGAACATCCTCCCACTGCCGCTTAAAAGAGTCATGTCAGAGGTGCATCACCTGACGACGGACATGGAACCCCCATCGCCCAAGTGAAACAAACTCTGGCTCCGGGTGTCAAACTAGTAATAGGTCAAAGCAGAATGTCATAAATGACACAGATTATAGGTGCAATACATATATGGTCAGATCCCAGAAAATACATTCGAGTTCATGATCATACCAGGTCTCAAACAGAGTCAAATCAGAAAATCAAATCAGACAGGTTTCAGATATAGCAAAGGTTCATCCCACAGAAAAGGGTTCCAGAAATAAAATAGGGTTTCATAAGCAATGGCATCCGGGACAGCCCTAAACAGAATGTCCAGAATCACAAAGCGAAAAGGAGAGCTGAGAGAGACGTCATGAGAAACCTTTTATGAAAAGGTCAGAATATCTGTACACCCTCAACCAGACCGACAAAGCCAGACAAACAAGAAAACATCAGACCAGAAATAGGAACTCCCCTCCTTCTTCCCACACGAACCGTAGACCGGATTGAAGTCGAGAATGTATTCAATAGTTCTATTTAAAATTCAGATTACTTCTTTTTAGGTTAATCTTCCACTTTTAGAAAGCTTTCGCAGATTTAGCAACTTCTATATTTAGTAGCTTTCCAGATTTAGGCAAGTTTCCATGATCAGCAGTTTTCCAGAATTCAGACAAGGTTTAATATAAGAAGTGAAGTTAAATCCAATTTGTTAAAGCATTATTCATGCTGTTTAGATCATTTTAGCAAGTCACATTAAGTTTACGGGTTAAAATCAGACTAACTTTCCATATTTTAGGGGTTTAAAG
>LBNU01032266.1:41661-72683 GCA_014162995.1 Artemisia annua | reverse complement strand
CTAGCCTAGCATGTTAAACAAAAGACAAGAACAAGATAGAATCAAACAACACATAGACATATTGAATGATTAATTGATTACTTATCTTCAATGTAACATGGAAGATCTCAAGGTAAAAAACCTTGAAAAAGCTGCTAAAATTCGTCTAGGGTTTCTCCCTAAAAAGTTCCACACTAATGACTAAAAATTATGAGAATATATATAGGAAAACAGATCTGACGGCGTCACGTTGTAGCCTTGACGCCGTCACCTCGCCTTGCTTAGGGTTTCTTGATGGCCTTCTTGACGTCGTCCCCCTTTAATCTCCCAAAATCCATTCTGGCTTATCAAGACTTGACGGCGTCACATCCATGCTTGACGCCGTCAGGGGTACTATTCCAGCAGATTTTAGCACTTTGTCGAATTCTTCACTTTTATGCTCCAAAAACGTCCAAAATGCTTCCTTTTCCAGAATTTCTCTCCAAAGTACCTAAAATGACAAAAAGAACGATTTAGGGCAATAATTGATCAAATAAATACGATTTAGGGCTTAAATGACCCCCGAAAAGCGGTACACTTTTCGCCTTATCAGCTTGCATAAGTTCTTGCCTCACCATCAACCATGTCCAGAACTTTTGAGTTGATGATGTCCGCTGTCTCATTCTTTGGACAAACAATCGTCTTTTGTTGTAGAGTAGCTGCTGAGGGTGTCTGAAGAGGGGCTGGTCATAAATGAAATCTATGAGGTTGGAGAGCCCTTTATCATCATCTTCGATGCAGTATCTGGATGGGATCTCAACCCATGCTGAATCTCTTGGATCTTGTGTGTCAGGCTCTCCGATATTACCATCACCAATGTCGATAAGCCACGAAGCAAACGAACGCGCCAAACTTTGCTCTTCTAAAGTGAGGTCTGGTCGGAATAACCTCATGTTTTCTTTAAGGGTCATCAGACGAAAATGGGGCCACAGGTGTGATTCTGCAATAGATGATGCTATTATTTCCATTTTTGGTGCACCCTTTTTGACTGGCAGTGTTTGGCAAAAGTCTCCACCTAACACAATAGTTTTTCCACCGAATAAAACACCTGGTGCATCTAATAGGTCTCTGAGAGTCCTATCCAGTGCTTCAAAGCATCTCCGATCATTCATGGGTGCCTCATCCTAGATAATAAGGTCTGTGTCTCTTAAGAGGTCGCCTATGTAGGTATTTTTTTTTAACCCTACATAGTGACTCATCTGTTAGTTCTAATGGGAGCTTGAATCTTGAATGTGCAGTCCGACCTGATGGAAGAAGAAGAGAAGCAATACCCGAAGAATTGTGCAAAGGGGCGATAACTTCACAATGAGTCAAGAGTTGTGCAAATACGAACCTAAGCTCTGGCGACGATACTGATACACATGCTTCTTCAAGGGCTACATCCCATTCTTTATCATCACCAAGTAGACCAAGGGCATCACACGTAGCACGATATGTGGGCCACACAACATGGTTGGCGGTTTGTAGTTCTATAAAGTCTTTGCAACCTTTTTGATGACATAACAGCATTCTTAGGTAGAAAAGCTCTCCTGAAGTTGGGTGTACATATGCAAGCCTGCCAATAGAGGATTTGCTATTTTTTCTTCGCGACCAACTTTTACGATATGCATACCAAACAAACTCTGATGGAAACTCCAAGTATGTCAAATGACGGCCATCTTCATTTTCATTGTTATAAGTAAACCACTCAGTGAGTGTCGTTAGCTTTCGATCACGGCGATTGACCACTGATTCTAAATTTTCAGTATCTAGGAAAGTGACATGCTGCATATTTTCTAGATGCACTGAAAGGATCTGTACTGCTGGCTCTCTGCTATGAATCTCGAACTTCAAGATTATCCAGGAAGCTTCATGTGGGCAGATAAACCTTCCATCAAAGAAATTTTCTATCTCATCTATGAATGGCTATGGTTGGGACGCTGAAGTAGATGCCTCACCAAGTGATCTTGTGACTCTAGCAAATATACGATCCGTCCCTTTGGATATATATTTGAACAAATATTTTATGAGCATGCTCCAGCCACAATACTCTACATTAATATGAGCCTCAAATGCCAAGCAAAGATCATGGTTATATGGCACAACATAGGTGTTATCGAGCTTCATTTGGCCTTTTGTCACAGAAACCGGTGTCTGTCTTCTTTGATAATGCGGGTAGCCTTTATCATCAAAGAAAGTTTCTTCATTTATTTTCTTTGGGAAATTCTTGGTACAGGTCTCGCCATCCATACATGGCGCACTCAAATTCGCTTTCCCACACGGCCCATGCATCATCATCTCTGAAACTATTTTATAAGCACGCGGATCAGAACGCGGATCGGGCAGCTTTGCAGAAATGTATTGGTCCACATCCTCAACGTTCTGAATCTTGTCTGACAAAGCAACCCAAAGCAGTGTGTGACAATGCGGGAGGCCACGTTTCTGGAATTCAACAGTATACAACACTGCATTGGCAAAAATAGAACAAATCAAAATTAGAATAATGCATCAGCACTAAACATTATGCAACAGTTACGTGAATATATGCATGGGGATAAATGAAAACGGTAAAACCTATATAAATAAAAGAGTATCGCACCTCCTGTCACCCGGCCAAATGTTCGCCTTTTTTTGATAAACTTGACAAAAGACTTGATTTTCTGCTTAAAGACCCTACAAACTATATCTACTCTGTCAGCTGTAGTCAAATGAGGAAACTGACTCATGTATCTTTGGATCTCTGGCCATTTAACATTGCATGTGAATGTTATAAAAAACTGTGGATTACCAAGGGCTCGGCAAATTGCCAATGCATCCAAGTAATGACTATACATGTATCTTAGACCTCCAGTAAAAGAAGAAGGCAATATAATTCTTGAGTCCACTTGTGACCCATCACGGTCACCCCTCAAAACCGCATCATACAAGCCTGACAAATACTCTCCTCGAATATCATTCTGA
This sequence comes from Artemisia annua, assembly GCA_014162995.1. Taxonomy (NCBI): domain Eukaryota; kingdom Viridiplantae; phylum Streptophyta; class Magnoliopsida; order Asterales; family Asteraceae; genus Artemisia; species Artemisia annua. Next base: position 69,725 of record LBNU01032266.1, on the reverse strand, counting down.
TGTGTTCTATAAAAATCCATGCGATTTTGCTCTATACAGCAATACACGCCCACGACGTATTAAAAGCCGGCCAGTTCGAAAAAGCAAATTATAACTATCATGCCTTGGATGCAGCTGATAAGTATAGAATGCATTCATCGAAACCCTTTTTGGCTCGTCATCCGGATTTGCTGTCCTTAGCATTAACTTTGTATGAAATCCAGGCTGACCATAGATGAAAATCAACGGGAACTGTAATGACATGTATGATTTATGAATTTTGCTGATTCTTTTGACCGGTCCGTCTCTGTATTCAAGAACAACATCATAATTTAACTCACTCTCAGGGCCTCTGTAAAAAACAATTGCACCTAGACTGTTCGATGACGGAAGTTCATAACCACGGGGCCCTTCACCGCTGTATAGTCTGATCTTAAATTCTGGCACATCTGCTTGAGCACACTTGTCACGTGCAGTTCTAAACATCTGCACCAACTCATTATGGGCGTCTAAGAAATGAATAAGACCTTGAACAACTTCTGGGTCTAAAGGAGGTGAATCTGGATTTGAAAAAGGGTTTAATCTATTTCGGACTTCATTCCTTGTATCATAGATGTAAAGTTGCAAGAATTTTGGGTCGTCATCACCTGTTGGACAAAGTGAGCCTATCCGATGATATATCTGGCCTGAGACTTTAAAAACATATGGACCTCTCCCTTGATTGACCGTGCTGTCGATTGTCCCACCAAAAGAAGTCATCGCAAACATCTGGTTGTAAGCCCTAATGTTTTCCATAAAGGTTGCATCTCCAAGAAGTTGCTTAATATATTCTGGAGGATCTTGCTCAGGTTGCATAAAAACTTTACCATTGCCACATCATAAATGATAGTGAGACACATGGGTGCTATAACTACGACCTGCAAGCCGCTCCCCACGCCAAAAAGTAGCATTACAATAGTTGCAACACTCAGTGCAATCCCCTAAATCCTCATATGTCGGTGATGTATCTACATTAACAAATAAATAACTGTCAAGTACACACCGTTCCAACTTTTTGTACCAGTGTATAGTATGTAACCTTGCAATTCACCGTCATTTACTTAATAGTTTGGAATCTTCACTTGTTGCGAGATAATTGCTGGAATATCATGGCCCATTTCTCGCCAGTATTTATCCCATAACCGAAAAGGGGTGATAACTTCACAATGAGTCAAGAGTTGTGCAAATACGAACCTAAGATCTGGCGACGATGCTGATACACATGCTTCTTCAAGGGCTACATCCCATACTTTATCATCACCAAGTAGACCAAGGGCATCACACGTAGCACGATATGTGGGCCACACAACATGGTTGGCGGTTCGTAGTTCTATAAAGTCTTTGCAACCTTTTTGATGACATAACAGCATTCTTAAGTAGAAAAGCTCTCCTGAAGTTGGGTGTACATATACAAGCCTGCCAATAGAGGATTTGCTATTTTTTCTTCGCGACCAACTTTTACGATCTGCATACCAAACAAACTCTGATGGAAACTCCAAGTATGTCAAATGACGGCCATCTTCATTTTCATTGTTATAAGTAAACCACTCAGTGAGTGTCGTTAGCTTCCGATCACGGCGATTGACCATTGATTCTAAATTTTCAGTATCTCGGAAAGTGACATGCTGCATATTTTCTAGATGCACTGAAAGGATCTGTACTGCTGGCTCTCTGCTATGAATCTCGAACTTCAAGATTATCCAGGAAGCTTCATGTGGGCAGATAAACCTTCCATCAAGGGAATTTTCTATCTCATCTATGAATTGCTGTGGTTGGGACGCTGAAGTAGATGCCTCACCAAGTGATCTTGTGACTCTAGCAAATAAACGATCCGTCCCTTTGGATATATATTTGAACAAAAATTTTATGAGCATGCTCCAGCCACAATACTCTACATTAATATGAGCCTCAAATGCCAAGCAAAGATCACGGTTATATGGCACAACATAGGTGTTATCGAGCTTCATTTGGCCTTTTGTCACAGAAACTGGTGTCTGTCTTCTTCGATAATGCGGGTAGCCTTTATCATCAAAGAAAGTTTCTTCATTTATTTTCTTTGGGAAATTCTTGGTACAGGTATCGCCGTCCATACATGGCGCACTCAAATTCGCTTTCCCACACAGCCCATGCATCATCATCTCTGAAACTATTTTATAAGCACGCGGATCAGAACGCGGATCAGGCAGCTCTGCAGAAATGTATTGGTCCACATCCTCAACGTTCTGAATCTTGTCTGACAAAGCAACCCAAAGCAGTGTGTGACAATGCGGGAGGCCATGTTTCTGGAATTCAACAGTATACAACACTGCATTGGCAATAATAGAACAAATCAAAATTAGAATAATGCATCAGCACTAAACATTATGCAACAGTTACGTGAATATATGCATGGGGAAAAATGAAAACGGTAAAACCTATATAAACAAAAGAGTATCGCACCTCCTGTCACCCGGCCAAATGTTCACCTGTTTTGATAAACTTGACAAAAGACTTGATTTTCTGCTCAAAGACCCTACAAACTATATCTACTCTGTCAGCTGTAGTCAAATGAGGAAACTGACTCATGTATCTTTGGATCTCTGGCCATTTAACATTGCATGTGAATGTTATAAAAAACTGTGGATTACCAAGGGCTCGGCAAATTGCCAATGCATCCAAGTAATGACTATACATGTATCTTAGACCTCCAGTAAAAGAAGAAGGCAATATAATTCTTGAGCCTACTTGTGACCCATCACGGTCACCCCTCAAAACCGCATCATACAGGCCTGACAAATACTCTCCTCGAATATCATTCTAATGTGTTCTATAAAAATCCATGCGATTTTGCTCTATACAGCAATACACGCCCACGACGTATTGCTGGAAAAGTCGGCTAGTTCGAAAAAGCAAATTATAACTATCATGCCTTGGATGCAGCTGATAAGTATAGAATGCATTCATCGAAACCCTTTTTGGCTCGTCATCCGGATTTGCTGTCCTTAGCATTAACTTTGTATGAAATCCAGGCTGACCATAGATGAAAATCAACGGGAACTGTAATGACATGTATGATTTATGAATTTTGCTGATTCTTTTGACCGGTCCGTCTCTGTATTCAAGAACAACATCATAATTTAACTCACTCTCAGGGCCTCTGTCAAAAACAATTGCACCTAGACTGTTCGATGACGAAAGTTCATAACCACGGGGCCCCTCACCGCTGTATAGTCTGATCTTAAATGTTGGCACATCTGCTTGAGCAAACTTGTCACGTGCAGTTCTAAACATCTGCACCAACTCATTATGGGCGTCTAAGAAATGAATAAGACCTTGAACAACTTCTGGGTCTAAAGGAGGTGAATCTGGATTTGAAAAANCGAAAGTTCATAACCACGGGGCCCCTCACCGCTGTATAGTCTGATCTTAAATGTTGGCACATCTGCTTGAGCAAACTTGTCACGTGCAGTTCTAAACATCTGCACCAACTCATTATGGGCGTCTAAGAAATGAATAAGACCTTGAACAACTTCTGGGTCTAAAGGAGGTGAATCTGGATTTGAAAAAGGGTTTAATCTATTTCGGACTTCATTCCTTATATCATAGATGTAAAGTTGCAAGAATTTTGGGTCGTCATCACCTGTTGGACAAAGTGAGCCTATCCGATGATATATCTGGCCTGAGACTTTAAAAACATATGGACCTCTCCCTTGATTGACCGTGCTGTCGATTGTCCCACCAAAAGAAGTCATCGCAAACATCTGGTTGTAAGCCCTAATGTTTTTCATAAAGGTTGCATCTCCAAGAAGCTGCTTAATATATTCTGGAGGATCTTGCTCAGGTTGCATAAAAACTTTACCATTGCCACAGCATAAATGATAGTGAGACACATGGGTGCTATAACTACGACCTGCAAGCCGCTCCCCACGCCAAAAAGCAGCATTACAATAGTTGCAACACTCAGTGCAATCCCCTAAATCCTCATATGTCGGTGATGTGTCTACATTAACAAATAAATAACTGTCAAGTAAGCACGTGAGAAAACTATATTTATTTAAAAGACAAATTAAAAAAAGGTTGAATACAAAGACTCACTTTCAAGTGTATGAGAGGTCGACCCTTCGCTGATGTTTTGTGAATGATCATTAGGCCGGCGTGTAGAGGACCGACGTGTGCGGGCATTTCTTTTCTGAGGTTGTGTTGCACCTACAATATGATTAGCAAAAAAAATGTAAAAATTCTGTAAATGTTATAAAAAAACATTGTAGGTAAAAAGTGAAAGAAAGATACCTACTTTGATTGGCATGAGGATTGGCCATTTCAGGAGGTGCGTGAGAAGTTGATGTTTCAGCAATGTTGTTGGTAGATTGTGTTGACGCCTGAGGTGTGCGTCTGATTCTTTTTCGAGGTTGCGCCACATCTACAATAACATAACCAAAAAGAGAATGTTAAAATAGCAGACATGTTATAAACAAACAATAGATCATAACAGAAGAGCAAACGACAGTTACCTGCAACAATATGAGAATCTGATGGTTCAGTGACGGAACATGCATGGGAAGCTGATGCTTGAGTGTTGGTGGGTGAATGATGACCAACGTCACTTGCAGAAGGCTGTTTTCTGCGCCTACTTCTTTTTTGAGGTTCCACCACATCTACAATCATATAAGCGAAAAGAAGAATATAAAATAGCATCTTATAAACAAAGAATCTACCATAAAAGAAAACCAACAAAGGATTACTTTGAGTGCCCTGAGAACTTGATGGTTGAATAACAGAGCATGCGTTAGTAGCCAATGCCTGAGTGGTGCTGGCTGAATGACAGGCATCATTGTTTATGCAAGGTTGCCCTCTGCGTCTGGTTCTTTTTGGAGGCTGCACCGCATCTAGAATATCATGGCCAAAAGAAGGGTTAACAAATCGAAACATATGTTATAAACATTCGGTTTCGCACAAAAGGAAAGAAAAAGTGCACAGTCTAACCTGTATAAGAATCTGATGGTTGGGCAACGATATGTGCACCATCATCTGAAGTAATTTGGGTTCGATGTTTCGGTAACATTTCATCACGGCATCTTTTCCTTTTTTCAGATGGTACTTCATGGCATACGTCAGGCACAACACCGATCTTAGCATCATCACCAACAGCCACCGTTCCTAGAAAAACAATAGGACAACAAATTTTAGATAACAACGCATAAACACATTTGTAGACGAAAACAAATTTCATAAGATAGAAAGGAAATTTGCTTACCTCCAGCGAAAGGCATCAACCCACTGGAAGACTGGGCATGACGCACAGCCGAACCTATTATTAACAGAAATGAGCATCAGAATCTAACTAATGTATCAAAAGACCATGTAGGCAAGAAGAAGTAAACTCAACCTTGCAGTACATCAGAGGTGGGCCGCTGGACACCACCAATAAGACAACCATCTGAATTAGGATGGTTGGCAGTGCTCGACTGAAGGAGACACTGAGGATCAGCACCTAATGTTTAAACAAAGAACCAAACATTTTTTTAGCAGAAAACATAGACAACTAACTGAAATCTGCAAAAAAATGGGTGAAAACTAACCTTCTGTTACCCGACAAATTGTTTCATTACATGCCATGCCAACACACTTTTGTGAAGAATGCTTAGGCAAGCCAAGCTTTGAACTGATTGGTTTTCGCCGCCTAGGACCAAAAAAATTTGAAGGCGGTGGAGACACCACTCCAGTGTGGCCACCATAGTAAAAGTCCATCTCACGTTTTGTGATACTCGGGTTTTGTCCTTCAAAAAGATCTACAACATAAACAGAACATAAGTAGGCCACGGGTGCCATGAAAAGAAGAATATTAGCGATAAGTATATCAGACATAAAGAACTAAAGGTGAGCTAACCTTTGGCAGAACCATCGTGCGTTGCACATAAGGGTTGAAGCCGCTCAAGTTGAGGCAAATGTATATTACCCGTCACATCATACAGTTGACAACCAAGTGATTCATGTATAATTGGAGCATTTTTTTCCGGCAACTTTAGAGTTGAAGAATTTTTAACATTTTCAGACGAAGGTATCTGTTTTTCTTTCATGATGACAAACAACAATCCAGAGACCGTCGAAGAAAAGGAAAAACGCAAAAAAAATAGAGCTATGGCCATTTCGTAAAAAAGTTATTATGGAGAAACAAAAAGTGTCATCAAATGTTGTTTTGGCAAAACATAAGAGAGCAAATTAAGGCAAAACAGACATCCAAAAAGTCAGTAACATCAATGGACAAAAAAGATGGCACGCCAAAATTGCACATAAAAAAGCATCAAGTATGTGACTAAGAAGCATAGTATGTAGGCCTAACAAAGCATTCACTCAAACCCTAAGTGACTAACAATTAAACAAAATCATGGGTCATTTAATTAGCCTTATATTTAAGTCCACCAAAACTGAAAACCTAATATACCAACAACATTAAATGAGGCAACACCTAAATTAGAAGCCATTAAAGACACCCTTCGCCCTCATTCAATTACATACCATTTTCAACAAAGATTGAGTCAAACCCTAACTAATAAACAGCATTAAACCATATCAACAACAGCCAAAAAAAATTAATGAGACCTTATAAATCTGAGCAGACCAATCAAGGTTGATAAAAAGTGTTTTTGATCACCAATAATTGTTCCAACCACTCTAACACAATATTACACCTACTAAAAATGGATCATGTGGCTAAGAATGAGGTACTCACTGTACATCGGAACAAATGGGCTTTGCACAGCCACAAATCTATTAAAAAATTGCATTACTGTACATTTCACTGTGGATCCCCTCACAAACAATTGTAGCAAAAATAAACCCGTTTGTTTTCGGATCGAGGAAGCATCTAAAAGGCGCCGGAGTATGCACCGGCAAAGGATCCGGCCGGATCTTAAAAACAAAAGAGGTGCGTGAGTGAGAGTGAATAGGGAACGGGTCAGGTATATGGGAAAGATTATATCAGTTGGGCTTGACCCAAGACACCGAAAAACAAAGGGATGCCACTTTGTTGGGCTTAAAAGTCCCTTATAAATGTAAGGATTTATAATTTTACAAAAAATATTATGTAAAGTAAAGATCCTAATTGCTTTTAGACTTTTAGTTACAAAGCTTATTTTCTTGCATGCTTTAGTAAATGTGACACGTTAAATTTGTTAGTTTGATTGACCAAAACCATTAATAACATGCCACGTGGAAACGTTGAATACTACATGTTGTAAGCATGCAAGTAGTTGATATTTAGTTATGAATATATATAGCTGCGAATAGTAAGCTAAATATTACCGAGTCTTGTTCATTTATTATCAGCTGATCACTCGATCAATGTTACTCTGAAGCAATACAAGATTCAGTTCCGACAATGGCTCTCAAAAGGGTTCTGATCATCTTCTTCGTACTACTAGCATGGTATTATGTTGGTGAAGCCGTTGATGATAGACAGTTTGTACTAACTCTTGATCAATCCAACTTCACTCAAACTATTACCAAGCATGATTTTGTCCTCGTTGAGTTTTATGCACCTTGGTACGTAAACTAACCAACACCCTTTAATCGTTATATTAGTTTTTATTAACTGGTGATCGTGATTCTCTTTTAATCGATATCTAAAGCGTCATTATCGTTATTATTCTTGTTGTATGTGTTGTCATATTCAGTTTTCTTTGTTGTTTTGAGGAATGAGGGGATCATGCGATCATGGTGACAGCAATGTAACCAGGGTGGGTCGAGGATTCACGGGACACCATGGATTTGTACGTTGTGTCAAATTTTTTAAAAAATATCAATTTTTTTTTAAATGTACGTAATTGGTCCAAAGAATGTGTTTCTCGTCCGTGCAAGGTGATCAGGTTTATTATTGATGATACTTTTGAATTGCGTTTTAACTAAATTAAACAAATCATTTTGAAGTGTTACTAAAATATGTTGTCCCAGCCGTATCAATATGGATCGATATGGATCGATGTGTTTGGTTGGGTCAAATGAAATGCAAACGAGTATAAAACAAAGATAACTTATATTTGCTAACCATTGTAATGATACATGTTTCCTAATATTTATAGGTTTCCAAATGGTGTGTTTAAACCATTGTAACCTTTCACTAAACATTGTGTCTATTCGAATGGGTGTCTTGACTCTTGAACCAACATGATGGTTCGGCTAAGCTTGTGACCCAAACGACATGTTCCTAACTAGAGTCATGGTCCAAACGTTGTGACTCTTTACAATTTACAGAATTTACAAAGTTGACTTTTATCAATAACTAACTTAACTAACTTGGTAGTTATAAAGTTTCTAAACTACTATTTTGGTCCTTCACGTTTTCCTTTTGAAGCACTATCGAGATTATCTTGGTTTACATTCTCCTCCTTAATCTTGATCGTTGCTTCGTCCGAGATCTTGAACTCCGAGCATTTGTCTCATAGTTGTAAACTTGAGTCTTGGTAAAGCTTTCGTTAATATGTCTGCTCTTTGTAGTTCTCCGCTAACGTGTTCCACATTTATATGACCATTCTCTACGCATTCCCGAATGAAATGATAGCGAATGTCTATATGTTTACTCCTTCCATGAAATACTGGGTTCTTCACGAGTGCTATTGCTGATACGTTGTCAACTCTGAGCGTTATCCTTTTTTCTTCCATTCAAGTTAGTTCACTAAGTAAACGTTTTAACCATAAGGCTTGACATGCTGCTGCAGTAGCTGCCATGAATTCTGATTCACATGATGAGAGCGCCACTGTTGGTTGCTTCTGAGTACACCAGGTGATAGGTGACTCTCCAAAGTAAAATACGACTCCAATAGTTCCTTTTCCTTGATCGGTATTGATTCCATAACTACTGTCACTGTAACCTGTAATCTTGCAGCCGCCTTCCTTCTTGTATATTATTCCATGTTCTTTCGTTCCTTTGATGTATCGGATTACTTGTTTTACTGCCTTCAGATGATGATCCTTTGGCTCTTGCATAATTCTGCTGAGTAGTCCGACTGAGTAACTAAGATCCGGTCTTGTATGTAGTAAGTATCTGAGACTTCGAGTTAAGCTACGGTAATAAGTTGCGTCAACTGGGTTTCCATCTTCCGCCTTGACCAACTTAGTGCCGGGATCCAATGGTATCTTAGTATCATTGCTATCCGTCATATTTGTCTCTTTTAGGATCTTGTTAATGTATCCGGTTTGCTTGATTGTAATCTCTCCTCCTGTCTGTGTAACTTCTATCCCAAGGTAATATGCTAGCAATCCTAAGTCCCTCATTTCAAATTTATCTTCCATCTGGGATTTGAACAAGTCTATTTCCTTCTTTGGAGTTCCCGTGATGATTAAATCATCTACATATACTCCAATGATCAGTGTAGAAGTCTTGCTTCTCTTTGTGTAGACTGCTTGTTCGAGATTACATTTCTTAAAGTCTATTGACTTCAAGGTTTGGTCAAGCTTCACATTCCAAGCTCTTGGTGCTTGTCTTAAGCCATACAATGCTTTAGTTAGCTTGTAGACTTTTCCTTGGTTTCCTTGTTGTATGAAACCTTCAGGTTGTGTAACGTAGACTTCTTCCTTCAGTTCTCCATGTAAGAATGCTGATTTTACATCTAAGTAGTGTACTTGCCATCCATGGTATGCTGCTAGTGCTAATATTAATCGAACTGTTTCTATCCTAGCAACGGGTGCAAATACTTCATCAAAGTCTATTCCTTGTTCTTGTACATAACCTTTTGCTACTAATCTTGCTTTATACTTAATGATCTTTCCTTGTGCATCTCTCTTGGTTTTGTAAACCCATTTGAGTCCTATTGCCTTCTGATTTGGAGGCAATGTTGTTAAGGTCCATGTGTTGTTCTTGTTGATGGAATCTAATTCAATCTCCATGGCCTCAATCCATTTCTTATCCATTGATGCTTCCTTGTAGTTACGAGGTTCTTCTTCAGTGAAGAATAAGCTAGGTGCTTCTACTGGTTGTGCAGTTGCATAAATTTCTGCTAAGTCTTTCAGTCCTCGTATTGGACTATGATCATATCTATGTCGTGAGTTTCCTGATGAGCTAATAGTAGTAGCTTCTATTTCGTCTTCTGAGTTAGGTTCGTAATTGTATGTTGGTGGTGTGACTGGTGAATCTGGTTCTGATGTCGGATCTGGTAATGGATCCGGTATTGGATACGGGTTCTCATTGTTTTCTAAATTGATTTGTGTAGGAATTGCATTGTCAATTCCATCTATCACAAAACTAGCCCAAAAGGAGTCTTGTGTACTTGTATCCTCTTTACTCTTATCCCAATCCCACGGTTTTGTTTCCATAAATTTTACGTCCCTACTGACATGTTTCTTCTTACTTACTGGATCATATAGCCTATATGCTTTTGATCCTTTCTCTACGCCTAAATAAACCATCGGTATGCTTCGGTCATCCAATTTCTTCAAGTGAGGAATTGTTATTTTAGCATAAGCTGTGCATCCGAATATTCTTAAATTTTATAGGTTTGGTTTTCTTTTGTAGAGTGCTTCATACGGTGTTTTATCTTCCAGTGCTCATGTAGGTACCCTATTTAGTATGTAAATGGCGTGTCTCACTGCTTCCGCCCAAAATGTTAAGGGTAACTTCATTGCTTTCATCATACTCCTAGTAGTTGATAACACCGTCCTATTCTTTCGTTCAACTACTCCATTTTGTTGCGGTGAGTATGGTGCTGTTAACTGTCGTGCTATTCCATTCTCCTTACAGTACTTGGTGAATTCATTTGATGTAAATTCACCTCCTCTATCTGTTCTTAGCATCCTTATTTTCAATCTTAATTCCATTTCAATCTTCTGTCTAAATTCCTTAAATGTGTTGAATGCTTGATCTTTCGATGTTAGAAAGTAAGCCCACATGAAACGTGTACAGTCATCTACTAATAAGAAGATGAGCTTCTTTCCAGAATGTGTTGCTGGACTTATGGGACCACAGAGATCTCCATAAACTAAGTCCAACGGGTTTTTGGATCTGAATTTAGCTTGATGTGGAAATGGTGTTCTACTGTGTTTTCCTAATAAACATGCATCACATACTTGTCCTGCATGATTAATTCTTGGTATTCCTTCTACTAATCCTTTTCTTGTCATCTTGCTGATATCGTCAAAGTTCAGATGACCTAATCTTGCGTGCCATAACCATGCTTGGTTATCCACGTTTGCTAAGAGGCATATAGGTGCTTCTATTTGTAATCTAATACTGTAAAGTCTATTCTTCGACCTTTCTACCTTCATCAACAACTTCTTATTCTTATCATACAAAGTCAGCTTGTTTCCATCCATTATGATCTTACAACCTATTTCAGTAAGTTGTCCGAGACTAAGTATGTTGCTCTTGAGGTTTGGTATGTAGTAAACATCTGATATTATCTTTTGCTCCTTGTTTCTACATCCTAGTAATATTGAACCTCTACCCTTTATCTCTACATATGATCCATCTCCAAAACGAACGCGTCCAGTGATGCTTTCGTCAATATCCTTAAAATGACTCTTAGTTCCGGTCATATGGTTGCTTGCACCATTATCTAAGTACCATATGCTAGCATCTGTTGTAGCATACTTTCCGGGTTGTATTTGTCCCTCATTCAATATGACTTCTTCATGTGTAGTCATTAATAGTGATGGTTCATCGTCTTCTAAGATAAGGTTTGATTGTTCCTGAGTTGTTGATGGACTTCTACATTCTTGCTTAAAATGTCCATGTTTCCCGCAATTGAAACATTTTACTTTCTTCTTCCACTCACTTCTATTCTTATTGTTCTTGTCATTGTGAGTTGGGTTTTCTCCATTCGAGTTATCTCTATGTCCTTTGTTCTGCCAGTTTCCTCGTGAGTAGTTTGATCTACCCCTATATTTATTAAATCGTTTCTTATTTCTAGAGTGTTCGCCTTGTGCGAATAATAGGTTATCCTGGCTTTCTACTTGTCCTCCCTTTCGGAGTTTTATCCTTTCCTCGAATGCCTTAAGTTTTCCAGTGATCTCATCTAAAGTGACATCATCTAGATCATTCGTCTGTTCTATGGATGCTACTATCTGAATGAATCTATCGGGTGTGGAGTCTAATAGTTTTCGTACTAAAAGTGATTCATCCAAAGTCTTTCCTAATTCTTTAGCCTTAGTGCTATAACTGTTAAGTTTGTTCGTAAATGCATCCACCGTTTCATCATCCTTCATTTGAAGGGCATTAAATCCTATCATAAGTGATTGTAATCGTGCTTGTTGCACTTTTTCTTCTCCTACGTGTCTCCTTTTCAATGATTCCCATAATTCTTTTGACTTTTTGCAACTTGCTACTTGTAATATCACATCCTCGGTTAACGCTTGATATAGTAAGGCCATTGTTGCCTTATCTTTCTTATCATCTAATTGTGTATTTTTCTTAGGTTCTATAGTCTCCCATAAACCATGTGCCTCTAATATAACTCTAATTTGTATTGCCCAAACAGTGTAGTTTGTGGTTTTAAGTTTAGGGCATTGATATTGAGCAATGGGTGTTACGGGTTTCACTATATTGTTGGTATTGGTATTCGCGTCGTCACCAGACATATTGTATGTGTTTATGATCTTCACTTCCTAATTCGTATGGGAATTCTAACCAATATGGTATTCTGACTTCTACGGGAACAGAAATAGTTTTCCAGGAATCCTAGTAATGAAGTAAATATCTATACTAAAGATATAATTGAATGAAATCCGAGTAATGAATTTTTGTGACCTCGTTTGTGTTATGCATTCCCACTTGTGTGTCGATACTATGAATGATATCAACCACGTTATTTCTTTCCTCGTTTCTTTCTTGACTTGGTTCCTACTACGTGCCTTAGACCCTTGTTATGCCTCGGCTTAACCTCCAAATCACCCTAAGTGTTTTGGCCACGATCAACTTCAGGTTGTTGTCGTTGTTTCCTTTCTTCCAAGTCCTTTTTCCTTCACAAATACTTNCTGAGCAGACCAATCAAGGTTGATAAAAAGTGTTTTTGATCACCAATAATTGTTCCAACCACTCTAACACAATATTACACCTACTAAAAATGGATCATGTGGCTAAGAATGAGGTACTCACTGTACATCGGAACAAATGGGCTTTGCACAGCCACAAATCTATTAAAAAATTGCATTACTGTACATTTCACTGTGGATCCCCTCACAAACAATTGTAGCAAAAATAAACCCGTTTGTTTTCGGATCGAGGAAGCATCTAAAAGGCGCCGGAGTATGCACCGGCAAAGGATCCGGCCGGATCTTAAAAACAAAAGAGGTGCGTGAGTGAGAGTGAATAGGGAACGGGTCAGGTATATGGGAAAGATTATATCAGTTGGGCTTGACCCAAGACACCGAAAAACAAAGGGATGCCACTTTGTTGGGCTTAAAAGTCCCTTATAAATGTAAGGATTTATAATTTTACAAAAAATATTATGTAAAGTAAAGATCCTAATTGCTTTTAGACTTTTAGTTACAAAGCTTATTTTCTTGCATGCTTAAGTAAATGTGACACGTTAAATTTGTTAGTTTGATTGACCAAAACCATTAATAACATGCCACGTGGAAACGTTGAATACTACATGTTGTAAGCATGCAAGTAGTTGATATTTAGTTATGAATATAGCTGCGAATAGTAAGCAAAATATTACCGAGTCTTGTTCATTTATTATCAGCTGATCACTCGATCAATGTTACTCTGAAGCAATACAAGATTCAGTTCCGACAATGGCTCTCAAAAGGGTTCTGATCATCTTCTTCGTACTACTAGCATGGTATTATGTTGGTGAAGCTGTTGATGATAGACAGTTTGTTCTAACTCTTGATCAATCCAACTTCACTCAAACTATTACCAAGCATGATTTTGTCCTCGTTGAGTTTTATGCACCTTGGTACGTAAACTAACCAACACCCTTTAATCGTTATATTAGTTTTTATTAACTGGTGATCGTGATTCTCTTTTAATCGATATCTAAAGCGTCATTATCGTTATTATTCTTGTTGTATGTGTTGTCATATTCAGTTTTCTTTATTGTTTTGAGGAATGAGGGGATCATGCGATCATGGTGACAGCAATGTAACCAGGGTGGGTCGAGGGTTCACGGGACACCATGGATTTGTACGTTGTGTCAAATTTTTTTAAAAATATCAATTTTTTTTAAATGTACGTAATTGGTCCAAAGAATGTGTTTCTCGTCGTGTTTAGTTATTGTTAAATGCATCTAATCTATTTTATTCATGGTTCCGTCCGTGCAAGGTGATCACTGATCAGGTTTATTATTGATGATACTTTTGAATTGCGTTTTAACTAAATTAAACAAATCATTTTGAAGTGTTAACAAAATAATGCATAGCCATTAGTATGCTTGGTGGTATTTAGATACAACTAGCATACAAATGACATATATGTGTGATACTAACACGGCATCTTGTTTGCTGATTTCTCATGGATCGCCAGGTGTGGCCACTGCAAGGAACTTACTCCAGAGGTAATCATCATTATATACACAACTTAACATTGTCTAGAGGATATTGTTTTTCTTCATACAATGTTTCTTACATTACATTTACCCTTAATGATCGAGCTTATAACTTGTTTATAAAATCAACAGTTTGAGAAGGCCGCTTCTATATTAAGTACCAATGACCCACCAGTTGTTCTAGCAAAAGTTGACGCCAATGATGAAAAGAATAAAGATTTGGCCAATGAGTATGACATTAAGAGTTTCCCAACACTTAAAATCATTAAAGATGGTGGAAAAACTATTCAAAATTATAAAGGACCTAGAGTTGCAGAAGGAATAGTTGCCTACATGAAGAAACAAACCGGACCTGCTTCTATTGAGATTAAATCTGTAGAAGATGGTAGCACTCTTATTGAGGGAGATAAGATCGTTATGGTAAGTTTGTCATACCCTTTTCTGTATTTATCCCAGTATTGCATCATATTTATGGGTGAAATTTTCGCTCATTTACGTTGTTATGCTTTTATCATACAGGTCAAACAAAAAAATAGCCAAAACATAAATGGGTCGAATGGGACAAACGATTTAAAACTCGCCTAGAGCCAAAAAAAAAAGTTATGTATATACAACGTCCTAAAGTATAGTCACTCAAAGATTAAGATTATTTGAATAATAATATCCTTTCGTGATCATAATTAACACCTTAACTATTTATATAAAAAAAAGTTGTGTGTCTTAACCCAACCCAACATTGCCCCTTTTGACCCATACTAAAAATTGCTTGTTCAACCCGAACCCATTTTGAAATTTTATTTAGCCCACCATATACTCTAGTTATATTATTTAGTAAAACATGTGTAATGTGCTTGTTTTGTTTCTTAGGTTGGAGTATTTCCTGAATTATCTGGAGAAAAGTTCACTACAAACAGCATTAAACCATATCAACAACAGCCAAAAAATAAATTAATGAGACCTTATAAACCTGAGCAGACCAATCAAGGTTGATAAAAAGTGTTTTTGATCACCAATAATTGTTCCAACCACTCTAACACAATATTACACCTACTAAAAATGGACCATGTGGCTAAGAATGAGGTACTCACTGTACATCGGAACAAATGGGCTTTGCACAGCCACAAATCTATTAAAAAATTGCATTACTGTACATTTCACTGTGGATCCCCTCACAAACAATTGTAGCAAAAATAAACCCGTTTGTTTTCGGATCGGGGAAGCATCTAAAAGGCGCCGGAGTATGCATCGGCAAAGGATCCGGCTGGATCTCAAAAACAGAAGAGGTGCGTGAGTGAGAGTGAATAGGGAACGGGTCAGGTATATGGGAAATATTATATCAGTTGGGCTTGACCCAAGACACCGAAAAACAAAAGGATGCCACTTTGTTGGGCTTAAAAGTCCCATGTAAGGATTTATAATTTTACAAAAAATATTATGTAAAGTAAAGATCCTAATTGCTTTTAGACTTTTAGTTACAAAGCTTATTTTCTTGCATGCTTAAGTAAATGTGACACGTTAAATTTGTTAGTTTGATTGACCAAAACCATTAATAACATGCCACGTGGAAACGTTGAATACTACATGTTGTAAGCATGCAAGTAGTTGATATTTAGTTATGAATATAGCTGCGAATAGTAAGCAAAATATTACCGAGTCTTGTTCATTTATTATCAGCTGATCACTCGATCAATGTTACTCTGAAGCAATACAAGATTCAGTTCCGACAATGGCTCTCAAAAGGGTTCTGATCATCTTCTTCGTACTACTAGCATGGTATTATGTTGGTGAAGCTGTTGATGATAGACAGTTTGTTCTAACTCTTGATCAATCCAACTTCACTCAAACTATTACCAAGCATGATTTTGTCCTCGTTGAGTTTTATGCACCTTGGTACGTAAACTAACCAACACCCTTTAATCGTTATATTAGTTTTTATTAACTGGTGATCGTGATTCTCTTTTAATCGATATCTAAAGCGTCATTATCGTTATTATTCTTGTTGTATGTGTTGTCATATTCAGTTTTCTTTGTTGTTTTGAGGAATGAGGGGATCATGCGATCATGGTGACAGCAATGTAACCAGGGTGGGTCGAGGGTTCACGGGACACCATGGATTTGTACGTTGTGTCAAATTTTTTTAAAAATATCAATTTTTTTTAAATGTACGTAATTGGTCCAAAGAATGTGTTTCTCGTCGTGTTTAGTTATTGTTAAATGCATCTAATCTATTTTATTCATGGTTCCGTCCGTGCAAGGTGATCACTGATCAGGTTTATTATTGATGATACTTTTGAATTGCGTTTTAACTAAATTAAACAAATCATTTTGAAGTGTTACTAAAATAATGCATAGCCATTAGTATGCTTGGTGGTATTTAGATACAACTAGCATACAAATGACATATATGTGTGATACTAACACGGCATCTTGTTTGCTGATTTCTCATGGATCGCCAGGTGTGGCCACTGCAAGGAACTTTCTCCAGAGGTAATCATCATTATATACACAACTTAACATTGTCTAGAGGATATTGTTTTTCTTCATACAATGTTTCTTACATTACATTTACCCTTAATGATCGAGCTTATAACTTGTTTATAAACTCAACAGTTTGAGAAGGCCGCTTCTATATTAAGTACCAATGACCCACCAGTTGTTCTAGCAAAAGTTGACGCCAATGATGAAAAGAATAAAGATTTGGCCAATGAGTATGACATTAAGAGTTTCCCAACACTTAAAATCATTAAAGATGCTGGAAAAACTATTCAAAATTATAAAGGACCTAGAGTTGCAGAAGGAATAGTTGCCTACATGAAGAAACAAACCGGACCTGCTTCTATTGAGATTAAATCTGTAGAAGATGGTAGCACTCTTATTGAGGGAGATAAGATCGTTATGGTAAGTTTGTCATACCCTTTTCTGTATTTATCCCAGTATTGCATCATATTTATGGGTGAAATTTTCGCTCATTTACGTTGTTATGCTTTTATCATACAGGTCAAACAAAAAAATAGCCAAAACATAAATGGGTCGAATGGGACAAACGATTTAAAACTCGCCTAGAGCCAAAAAAAAAAAGTTATGTATATACAACGTCCTAAAGTATAGTCACTCAAAGATTAAGATTATTTGAATAATAATATCCTTTCGTGATCATAATTAACACCTTAACTATTTATATAAAAAAAAGTTGTGTGTCTTAACCCAACCCAACATTGCCCCTTTTGACCCATACTAAAAATTGCTTGTTCAACCCGAACCCATTTTGAAATGTTATTTAGCCCACCATATACTCTAGTTATATTATTTAGTAAAACATGTGTAATGTGTTTGTTTTGTTTCTTAGGTTGGAGTATTTCCTGAATTATCTGGAGAAAAGTTCACTAAATTTTTAGCTTTAGCTGAAAAACTGCGATCCGATTATGAGTTTGNAGGTGTGGCCACTGCAAGGAACTTTCTCCAGAGGTAATCATCATTATATACACAACTTAACATTGTCTAGAGGATATTGTTTTTCTTCATACAATGTTTCTTACATTACATTTACCCTTAATGATCGAGCTTATAACTTGTTTATAAACTCAACAGTTTGAGAAGGCCGCTTCTATATTAAGTACCAATGACCCACCAGTTGTTCTAGCAAAAGTTGACGCCAATGATGAAAAGAATAAAGATTTGGCCAATGAGTATGACATTAAGAGTTTCCCAACACTTAAAATCATTAAAGATGGTGGAAAAACTATTCAAAATTATAAAGGACCTAGAGTTGCAGAAGGAATAGTTGCCTACATGAAGAAACAAACCGGACCTGCTTCTATTGAGATTAAATCTGTAGAAGATGGTAGCACTCTTATTGAGGGAGATAAGATCGTTATGGTAAGTTTGTCATACCCTTTTCTGTATTTATCCCAGTATTGCATCATATTTATGGGTGAAATTTTCGCTCATTTACGTTGTTATGCTTTTATCATACAGGTCAAACAAAAAAATAGCCAAAACATAAATGGGTCGAATGGGACAAACGATTTAAAACTCGCCTAGAGCCAAAAAAAAAAGTTATGTATATACAACGTCCTAAAGTATAGTCACTCAAAGATTAAGATTATTTGAATAATAATATCCTTTCGTGATCATAATTAACACCTTAACTATTTATATAAAAAAAAGTTGTGTGTCTTAACCCAACCCAACATTGCCCCTTTTGACCCATACTAAAAATTGCTTGTTCAACCCGAACCCATTTTGAAATTTTATTTAGCCCACCATATACTCTAGTTATATTATTTAGTAAAACATGTGTAATGTGCTTGTTTTGTTTCTTAGGTTGGAGTATTTCCTGAATTATCTGGAGAAAAGTTCACTACATTTTTAGCTTTAGCTGAAAAACTGCGATCCGATTATGAGTTTGCTCATACATTAGATGCTAAACTTTTACCACGAGGTGACACTTCTGTCTCTGGACCGCTTGTCCGTTTATTAAAGCCTTTTGATGATCTTGTAGTAGATTTTGAGGTAAGTTCTACATTCAGAAATCAATCATGATTTTGTATGAATTTGATTGACTTTCCTTTCTAACTGTTCAATGCACCTCTTTCTAACAAAAAATTTAACCGGCAGGATTTTAATTTGGACGCGTTAGAGAAGTTTATTGAGGAGGCAACCATTCCTACTGTAACTGTCTTTAACTCTGATCCAAAGCATCACCGCTTCGTCATCAAATTTTTTAGCACTCCTAATGTAAAGGTGAACAAAAAACCTTAAAATCAATACTTTTGTTATTTCTATTATATTTATTTGCAGATAGCTTGTGAACTTTCCTCCTTTTGTTTATAATCCTTTCTACACAGCCGATCTGTTCAAATTTTTAGCATGTAATTCACAAGATAATGATTTTATACTGCAGAATTTTTCCAGTTTAGCTTTTCTCTTTTTAGAAGGCACATATTTTAGTTTATTTTATTCTATTAATAAAGTTTTGTAACGAGATATTGTGTAAATGGGTAGGCTATGCTTTTTGTGAACTTTACTAGCAAATCTTTTGGAGATTTTGAGTCCAAATATCATGACATTGCTAATGAGCACAAGGGAACTGGAATACGTTTTCTGATTGCAGATATTGAGACTAGTAAGGGCGCTTTTGAGGTTAGTATCTCGCAGTCCATTTATGTTTTTAAATGCAAGCATTAAATATTGCTTCAACTTATTATACTAATGTTTGGATCAACAGTTTTATGGAATTAGAGAAGACCATCTTCCTGTCATCGTTATAAATAATAATGATAAAGAGAAGTATTTAAAACCGAACCTAGAGCCTGACCATATTGAATCATGGTTGAAGGATTACAAGGTGATTCTTATCAATAAATTACTTCTTTTTTTCAAGTATCTAGTTTCTTTTAGTTTGTAATTGTGGCTATAACGTTGTGATAATATTGTTGATTAAACATGCAGGATGGAAAAGTTGCACCATATGTGAAATCCGAGCCTATGCCCGCGGTTAATGATCAACCAGTTAAGGTGGTGGTTGCTGACAATTTTGACGACATTGTTTACAAGTCAGGAAAAAATGGTATGCAAAGTTTTCGCAAATTTGTTTAATATGATTTATTTTCTGAGCTTTATCTTTTTCTGAAAACTAATTTAAAGCATGATAGTTTTCATAACGATTAGTCCTAAAAAATATGTGAAAACCAGTTAAACTACGTCGTTGGGGGTCAGCTCTAGTTAGTTGACATACATATCTGAAACACATACTCCATGTACTTGAGTTGAGTTATGATCCAACTATATGGATTACATGGGTTACGAGTCAGCTCCAATTAGTTTGGTTATGGATCAGATCATGTCTGGTCCCAAACTGACCCATTGACAGGCTTAGTTACGATTCTCGAATCAACAGCATCTAACTGAACATTGAATGTTCTACAGTTCTGTTGGAGTTCTATGCTCCGTGGTGTGGACATTGTAAAAAGTTGGGTCCAGTCCTGGTTAAAGTTGCAAAGTCATTTGCGAAAGATGATGACGTTGTCATTGCTAAGATCGTAAGAGCTCTTAACACAAACTTCTATTGCATCAGTTTAATAACATACAATGCTTGCTTTTATACTCTCTTAAATGTATTTCATCCTTTATGTGAAACATGTTAAGGTATTTTGTTTACTTTGTATAGGATGCTACCGCAAATGATATTGTACATGAAGAGTTTGAAATCAAGGGTTACCCTACAATGTACTTCAAGTCAGCAAGTGGAAAGTTGTTGCAGTACACCGGAAAGAGAAGCAAAGATAAAATTATTGACTTTATTAAGAAGAACAAGGAAGAAACATCCCAGTACGATTCTGTAAAGGATGAACTGTAGTTCAGGTATGCTCTAGTGTTCTACAAAGGGCCGGGCTGTGCATTCCTTAGCTTATATCTTCCCGAGATCTTATATTGATATCCACACAATTTGAATAATATGAGAGGTATGTAGTTTTTGAGGATAGATTAGTAGTAGTAGCCACTGATAATGCAGCACTCTTTTTATTTTTTTAATTTTTTTAAATTTAATTTGATTTATTTATTTACGTTTTTTTTACTAAAAATTATTTTTAAAAAGCTATCAATACTTTTGTTTTTTATTGTATGACGAGTCCCTAGTATTTTCCTTGGCGGTAAGGAGGTGAGAATCCATTAAGTGAGGTCACAGGTTAAAAATTAGCCATTATACCTNAAATCAGGTAATGCCCTCCCTTTTCCGGAGGTTGGTAAACGGAAGTGTACATTTCACATGCAGCGAAACGGAGGTGATACATGCTTTATGCGCTATATATCGAGTTGGCAACATGGGCGGGTCGTAACATGTGAAAAGGGCAATTAACAGTAAGAGAATTACATCAATAAAAATATTAACACGTAATTAATTTACATGGTATCTGAGATATAAGCGCATACTTCAGAGTTCAAACCGTTCAGCCTTTGTAGACTGCTTGTAAAGTTATTGGTTGATTTATTTCTAGTCCATATAGTACAATCAGTTGCATTATTGCCATATGTTTGAGACCCCACACAGCTACAATTATTCCACCACCTTAGCATACAATTGCTAATACTTAGGCTTGAATCAACATCATCGGAGCTGCTTATGTCAAAAGAAAAATGCCCATTCAGATTACTAAATTTATGACCCTCGATTCATATCCATAACTGAAATAATCAAGGGTCGAGGATATAACGCCATTACCATCCATAATTCGGCCATTCGGAGTCAAAATCTACATGGTATGACAACTACTCCGTGCTCATCTAGGATGTTTAGTTCCAATTGTGACCCTTTCTAAGGTCTGGCCCGATTTTCATACCAGGTAAAAGTACATTGATTGGATGATCAAACCTCTGCCAACCCGCTTGTCATTTTCATTCATCGACTTGAAGTTACCTTTATATAGAAGTGGCAAGATGGGTGGCTCTACCATTGAGTAAAAATTTGTATGGGTTGAAACATGCCTTTTATGTTACAGAGTAGTAGTTCAGGTTGACATGTAAACAATTTTATTTTTTTTCGGTTTTAGAAAAATGGCAGACACTTGAAGTGTTGCTTATTATGAAAACTATAATAATATAAATATTTGAATAAACCCTTTTAGAAGTTGTATGAAAATAAATTTGGTCAAACTTTATGTCCTTTAAGCTGGCTCTTTATTAGATTTGTTTAAGAGAAAAGACATCCTATTCGACCCATTGATAAGTAAATAAAATTGCCGCCATTAATAATGATGTTATTACAAAGAGCCATCTATATATAGAAAGCATTTACACCAATTAAAATTGGATCAATAAGGTAATATAAAGGTCTATTTGTAAGTGATGATCAACCTTCGTGATTTCCACTGTTCCACCTTAAGTTAGGTTTGTGATACCTCTACCCTTTCCTATACTCGAACATGAAATAAATATGAACAATATGAGTTGGTCAAAGTATTTACCATATCCTCTTAAGTTGGTCCGCAATAATCTTCCCTTTTGCTCGCACACAACCATGCGGATGCAGGGACTTGAATATATAACGTGAAAATTTGATGCAAGCTTCATAAATAATTGGTAGTTAGTAAACGAACAACAAATTCTTTCAAACTATACATTTGTACACTCCGTCAGGCCTTTGCTTATAGCTTTGTGATTCAAGAAGCTAAATAAGTTGACCTCTCACATCATCCCACACCAAATGAACACTTACCAAACTCCTTATTACCAAATGAACATTTAACCGATATGTCATTTCCTTCTTCAACCTGCATATCCACTCTTATATGAGTAAACCTTAACTTAACAATCATGTTCACTTGATTACAACCCTAAAAGTTAAGAGAACTGCATTCCGTAACCATGTTATCAGTTCATAATCATCATTAAGAATCCAACTTTTTTGTTCTATTAAAACCTAAGTCATCATTACACTCATATACCCAAAAACGAAGACATTCATTCACTATTAGAAAAAAATTTAAAAAAACACATCATCCTTAGCTCTGGATCTTTTCTATAAACAACAACAATACACAAAATTAATTGAAATCCATAATATAAGAAACCTAATTTACAAATTTAACGATGGGTCGTAAAAACACCAAAATTAATTGGGTCAAAAAAAAAATTAACACACCCAATAAAATATTTACCTACACACTAAAATATTTATTTAAAAAAAAAAAAAAAAAAAAAAAAATTAGGCATACACATCTACTCAATTGTGGCTATCCTTGCTAACATAATCACTGATTTGCCTAGTATACTCGTCCCAGAATGTGCAATTAATTTCATTGGTGTTGCTTTTGACAAACGAACATATAATTTACCATGATCAAGTACTATATCTGGCAAATATACTCCAATCTTGTTCAACTTGTTTATGGTCATAGCATAGCCTTTGATTGGGAACTTGGCATAAGTTAAATATTTTATCTACATGGGCGGGGGTTGACATAAGTCGCACCCTGAAATCCAAAATTATCTCATAATCATGATTTGCACACAAAATGATTGATAAATATTTAGATTTTTTGAACAAAAACTAATTTGGGACACCTGACCCAGCACATCTCGACATGTACCAAAAATAACCCATGTTGACCAGTTATTTAGCCAGCCTATTATGCTACCTCTAGGCTCTAGCCATAATGATTATTTATATTAATTGTTAGTCTGGCCTAAACTGGACATGTACGTACATACGCATACACATCAGCACATGCAATGATAGTATGTATTTAAACTGTCGCTAGAGTTTACAATCCTTCTTATTCAAAAGAATTTCAGTTATTCGGGTCCTTCATGGCATGTCCAATTAAGAACTTGCATCTACACTGAAAAATGAATTTCATATAGCTTGGTCTTATATATAACAAATCCACACCATCACTTACGTTTCTAATATCAATAATCACGTAACTTATAGCTTGTTTTGAACATAAGAGGTTGTCACAAACATATGTCAATGAGTTAAGTTTTTAAGCAAGNTATTCTGCTTCCCTTGCTTCCTGCTCCCTACGAGCAACTTCCTCTCGTGCTTCATTTTCTTCTATTTCTCTCAAAACTTCTTCATTCTGAGCAAGTACTCGTTGTTGTTCCTCATTAAGTTGGAACGGATTGCCTTGTTATTCCTCAGCCGGTTCATCTTCCGTTGGGAAAACCGGGAAGATATCTGTTGGTGGCGTGTTAACCGTGTTTTCGGGAAACTGTTGGGAGAAGTTGTTTACGTTGGAAAACTGTTGGGAGAAGTTGTTTTTGTTGGAAAATTGCTGGAAGAAGTCTTGTTGAGACTTTGTTTAAGAGGATTAGATAAGAAGTTGTGTGTGTGAGAGAGAAACAAAGCAGAGTCTGGGTATATATAAGGAAATTTTTGATTTTGAATTCGATTTTGTACTTTGAAAATTTTGAATTTGAAGTAGAGTGTAGGTAATATTATGTTGTTTTTATTTTATTTTATGTAAAAGAAGAAAAAAATGGCCGAATAAAGTGTGAATTAAACGTTGTCGTGTATACGAACTAGTTCGTTTGATTCTTGCTTGACGACTGATCACAACCACAAGCCCATAGTGGGGCGACCGAACCATGACCGATATCGACCAAGTTGGTCGACCGACCCACTGTGGTAAGCCTGAGACCGGTTGAAGTCCCCGCCAAAAGTGTGTTTACCCTTTCACTGGATGAAGATTAAACTAACTCATGTATGGGTCCGGATGCTTCAAATTTCAGTTTGAAAAATCTCTCCCTCATGAAAAATTGGTGCTCTCACGACTAGTGGATTAGTTGATCAAAAGGTCAAAAATCATAGTTACAAAAAAAATGATTGAAAAGCTTGAACCCGGTATCCATTTTAATTTATTAGTTTGACATTTGTTTGGTATAGTAAAGTAGAGTTAGGATCAAATAAGAAGAAAAATTAAAATGAGATGGATGAGAAGAAATAAGAATCATACATTTTAGATGTACCTAAAAAAATAGATGCATCTCCCTTTAAAATTCTCACTTTTATTTAAAATGTGTTGCTACAAGTCTTTCTTATTCTTCTCATTTTAGTTTTTCTTCTCACCAGAGTAAAGTAAAAAGTTATATTCTTAAAAGAGCTCTATGCAAATTTCGATTCCATTAGCTATACACAATAAAATGATTACGACGAGTATGTTGTACAAGATTTTAAGTTATGATATAATCTTGACTATTAAGTATGAACTCATAACTTGGGCGAAGAATGTGGAATGATGTCGATGTGTATTATTAGCATGTCATATGGTGTTGTGGGCATGCACCAAAAAATTCGAACTCATGCTTTTACAAAAAAAATTCATTACCAAGTCGATGCATTGCCATTTTTATTATGCAAAACTTGATTTGGGAATGCTAACAAGTACGGTGTTTTGACTCAAATGGTTTAAGACTAGCAAGTAGCAACATATCCAAACTAATATGAGTTCAACACTTTAGTCAGTGCCGTCACTAGGACACAAAGTGACTAGGTGCGCTTAAAATAAACTAAACAATACTACAAACCCAATTTTTAAAGACCGGGTGCATTTAAAAAAATCGAGGTGTTTTAACAAAATTAACACTACGTCACAAAAATCCATGAGTGTCCCGAAATCCACTTCTGTCACTGACTATGGTATCAAATCCTAGAGTTCATCTCATTTCATTCTACTTAAACAAAGACAATGTGTAATAATAAAAAAAGTAATAATAATAATAATAATAATAATAATAATAATAATAATAATAAAGATGAAAAAATTCTAGGCGTTTAGATAGAAAGATGGAACAATCTTGAAACATGGAGATATTTGAGTAAATGTTCCTTGCAATTATCGATAAAAAACAAAGAATAATCAGACGGTGCTCGTTAGATTAGTGTAGTTGAAATCATCCATAAAGAAGGTGGAGCTTTATATGGGCTACTCTTGTATTTGTAGCTTTCAAATAAAGCAATAATGCATCATAAGGTACTAGCAGGGTACCCGCGCAATGCGGCGGCGGGTACCCTGTGACTATATTTTGCTGCGAGCATAGAGACTGAGGCCAAGAGCCAATAAAGGTGGTTCGAGGAACCTTTTTTTTGAATGTAGGGGTGGAGAGGATGAGCTTCGTGCCACCGTTGTCCGAGGAATCTAGGATGGATGAATCTATTGTGCGTGAAGTATGATTAGTTTTTGTTGTAGTTTTTTTATTCTTTCATAAACCATCAGTTCTTTTTATATTAAGATTTAATAACTGGCAATTTAATGTATATCAATAATTTTTTTTTCAGTTTCATACTCATTGATTTGGTTGTTACATATTTTTTTTTTCCCATTAAATCACTTTATTTATCATTAATATTACGGTTACAAGTTTTGATCAAGTTTTGGAAAAAAAAATTGTACACCATAAACTTTATATCAAAATTTACACCGTAAACTTTCTAACAAATCTACACAATAAAATTTATAACAAAGATTACGCTATAGACTTATAACAAAATTTATACAATAAACTTGATATCAAAATTTAATACACTTTATATTAGAACAAATATTAACAATAATCTCAACCCTAAAACACTCTCAACTTGCAGCCACCACTCGAATCTCACCAAGGTTGTAAATATCGCTCGGTTGTACTGTGGCGGTCGACCCCCGCCAAGCGCCATATCGGTTTTTATCGGAGACCATAAATTATAAAGGAATTTATTTTTAAAAAATAAATATTAGCGATAATCTAACAAAATAAGTCAATAGCTACAAAAAACTAAAAAGTTTAACATGCTTAAAAAATAAGATTATATAAATTAGATGTATCTGATTTTTTTTAATGTTGTAAAATACATAAATACTATATACAAATTATATGCAAAGTCCTAAGTCATAACATATTTGAATAAACCCATCCATTGGAAGTTCATTAACAGCCCAAGACAAATCTTATAATATGTTCGGATAAACTAATCCAATCAAATATACCCTAATTTTTAACACTACATAAAGTTGTAACATCACACAACCCTAATCAAAACACACGCCTCCATCTTAACTCCCACCTTATCACTCCAAATCTCTAGCAGCCACACATAAATTTATCAATCACAACCTATCTACCATAAGAAAAAGCAGTCTTATTATTTAGTTTATGTCTTCAAGATCTTGTTGAAAGGTCTCAGGTAGGTACCTTTATGTTTGTGTTTTGTTCTTGTTTTCTTTGACCGAAAGATTAAAAGGATGATAACAGATTTGTTATATTGTCCTATCTTTGTTACTTTCGGATAGTTAAAAAGAAGGAAAACTTCTTATAGATCTATGATGGTTGTTGATCGTAAATCTCATGGAAGATTCGAAACATATACTGAGATCTTGTATATTCTTTTTGTTCTTTGATTTGAGGTTTGTTCTTGTGTGGAGATAGTGAGTTTAGGACAGATTGTAGTAATTTGTTGGTGTACGCTTTTCGAAAATGAAAATACTGATTTACTTGGTTTAGGACACATGAATAGGCTTTATATATGAATTACAATTATAATGGCATTAAAAAGTAGTTAATGGTCTTAGACGTTTTTTTGTTTTTGTTTTTTTTAAATCACAGTGATTATGATATATTAAATAGTGATAATGATAGATTAAATGGCTGTTACAAATCAATTAAATGGGTTGTTAATTTACGTAACTTGTATTCACGTGTATGTATTGATTTCCTAGCAAAAGACACTTCTTTCCATATTAAGGAAGTTAAAATGTCTGAATTTTAAGCCTTGCTATTTAGGGAATGTCCTAAATGCATTATAAGGTAGTAAAGATAAAGATAATACGGGTATAAGACGAGAATGTGAGAGGGAGACGAGCGCAAAAGATGACGGGAGATGTTCATCCATAGATTGTCGAACTCATTTCTCTACATCAACATGAGTATCATATGAACATGAGAGTTCAAGAAGCCTAAGGGAAAAGAAAAGTTCGTTAGACGAACATTTCTTGTTCTAGAAAATCAACAAATTGAGTTTTTAGGTTATAAGACATATATGTCATAAATATATATAAATATAGTTATCATATATATATATTTATATATTATAATATCCTCTCTCTT
>LBNU01032266.1:21953-41650 GCA_014162995.1 Artemisia annua | reverse complement strand
AACAGCAACTTAAGGCACGATCCTTGCAGTTAAAAAAAATTGTGGGATGAACATGAAATTGGCCAAACTTTAAGGACGATCTTTTGCAATTTACTCATAAAATAAATAAGGTGTTATAAAGTTGAAGTTTTTCATTCACGATTTTTATGTGATTGCGTCTAGAGCTGGCAAGATTGGGCTACCTGGTTAAGACCTGTTAACCTGTTAAGGGAAAACAATAACTATGCAATTTTTTTATTTTTAAAATAATTGTTTTGCATTCTATGTTCAATATTATAACTTAATTTATACATAAACGTATAACTGTAATGCTAAACCACCAAAGCCAAGTGGTTAAACGATTCCGTTGTTGCATGTTTGAAACTTATTTATTATCGCGCGCCTGCCGAACCTGTTAAGACCTGTTAAGAACGAATTTTTCGTCTCCATTTTCACCAAATTTCAATATGCACCATTCAAAACTCAAGTATAATAAATAAAACCGAGACAAATCTTCCCAAGGGTACAATCATTAAAATACATCATTTTCTTCCTGAAAATGGCATTCATTTCGTCGTTTGCAATTCGCAGGAAACGAGGCAATTTCATACTGTGAGCGCGAGTGTGAACAATCTAATATGGGACATTTTATCTCCGAAACGATTTTTAAGTACGTTGTACTCATAATTTAAAACCTTATATTTTTGAGTATGGTATATAGTGTTGATTAGCACCTCATTTTTTTAATTTGCCAACGATTACAGTGTACATTACTAAAAAAAAGTACAACTTTTTTCAAGCATATGATGTGAGTGTGCAAATAAATAAAAGAATAAGAGTCTCCAAATCATCTCCCACATAAGTATGATTTGAGGCCGGTTTATGGTATATATTATATATTATAGTATTATAATCTAATATATATATATGTTATATATATATATATAGTATAGTATATATTATATATAGTGTAACTTCCTTACGAGAACCACATTTATCTGCAAAGAACTTGCGAAACCACCTTTTTTACTCTTAATAATGCATCATGTACAAGAAAGTCAATTGCAAAATGGTATTATTTGTAAATATATGACTTAATTTAAAGGAAAAGTTTTTAATTAGGGGCAAAGTTGAAATTTAATTATCCCTAAAAGTAGGATCACATATTCAAAAACTTATTTCCCAAAGACGTAGTGATTTATTTTTTCACGTTTCTACCTTTTTCAATAAATCACTCTCTCCCCTACAACCCTAATTCAGATGGCCCGCGCCATAGTTTTCTTCCGATCTCTGGGCCGTCATCTTATCACCAACCACCATCTCGTTTCTTGATCATTTCTTTGTCACGTGATTTAAGGTTCTGTTTTTTGTTTCATTGAATCCGCTTTATTTTGTTTTATTAAAGTTGATTTGATTTTTTTTTCGATTTCTTATATACAGCGGCGCCCCGATGTCTTTTGGTATGTTGGGGCATGATCTCGAATGCTGTAGCATCTATGTAAAATCATTCATGCATGTTGTCAATTTTAGATCTCTTGCTGTGACATGTATGGTATGAAGGTTTGGGTGATGTTTGATTTGAAATAGCCATTGGTTGGTTAAATAAATCGGGATATGTAGTACTGTGTTTTTAAATAAAATATGCTCTCGGTGATTTCCGTTTATTTTTTCCGCGATCGATTATGATTGGTTTGAAGATTGTTAGAATCTTGAGTCAAATTCAAAGTCGCGAGAGAAGTGCTATTGACCTGTTTAATTAAAGTTGGGCAAAGATGTCATGCTTATTTTCTATAATTAAAAGAGTCTTTGTTGTGCATCTTTTTTTTGTTGGTATTTCAATACGTTTTATGGTGGAAAACTTAATGGGAAAGTGCATTATGCCTTGGTAGAGATATAGTAAGATCTAGTAAAAGTTGGGGTGTGTCCAGATGTGTTTTTTGATGAACAGGTAAAATGAATACAAGTGTGCCGCAAATGTGTATTTAAGTGCATTATGTGTTTTTCGCTTGTCAAAATCCAAATAAAACACGTCTGCAATATATGTTTTAAGGGTTAAGTATAGATTCAAGGATAATGGATGCATACATGGTCAAAACATACAGGTTTTAATTAGTGGCGATCTAACTAACGAAAAGCTATATGTTTGAGAACATATGTTTTTTAAACCATGTATTGTTTTAAAAAAATGATTTTGCTTATTAAACGGAATGCCTTAAACATACATGTTAGTTATGATAATATTATTGTATGCTAATTTATTGTACTTTCCTTTGTATCAGGTGTAATTACAAGAATGTTGACGACTCATGGAGTGGTCCATATATGTTCCGACTTTTGAAAAATAGTTGACGGGCTACATATGTGCCATCATATGTCCGCGAATCTCTAAAATTGATGATAATCAATGAAGTGCTTGCGCATATGTCCATTTTAGTGTTGAGATGAGTTTATTAGTGCCTCACGTTGGTATGATTGATTAGATTCATGTTTTATGTTTTTTAGAAACTTTTATTTTACATTTATTTCCCAAATCGATATCGAAGTTTTGTCTAAACATTAGTCTTTGGTTTGTTATAAATTTCCGTTATATTAAAAACCTAATATACACCTTGAAAAAAAAAAAAAAAAAAAAAAAAAAAAAAAAAAAAAAAAACAAAAACATGTATGCATTTGAACTAATGAAAAACATGTATGCACCTTGCACTATTTTGGGAAAACATGTATACACCTTTGCCTATCTGAAAAAATACAATAACTGCATGCACCAAGAAACATGTTAACATAAAAAAAAAAAATAAAATTAAAATAAAAAAAAAATCCGATTTTAATATTTTAAAAAAACGAATTATAAAAAAAAATACAAAAGTATATGAAAATGTCTTTTATATTATACCTTTTTAAATTAATTTAAAATAACAAATTGCTATGAGCAATTAAATGATGTACCCATTGCGTATTTATTAGTTGTAAAAAGATGGTTCCGCAGTTCTTGCAGATACGTGTTTTCGCAAGAAAGGGACCTGTAGTATACTTATAGTAATGTATAGTATATTATAGTAGGTAGGATATATATATATATAGGGTGAGGTTCTTTTCAGAACCAAATAAATTGCGAGAACTGCGAGAACCAGCATCAACCAATCAGAATTTTTTGAATATTTATTTTTATTATTTAATTCAAAAGGGTACAATAGTAAAACTACATTTTTTTTTAATTTTTTTTTTAAATTAAAAACGTATTTTAGGCCCTAAATTTTAGGAACTTCCTTTTTTTTTTTATTTGATATAATTTTGTTTCCAGCATAATGTAAGGTGCATATGTGTTTCGTACGTATATAACCCTTAATTTTCGAAATTGGTTTACTTTTACAACATTTATGTTTTCTAAAAGTGAGGTGCATATGTGTTTTTTCTAAAATAATATAAACTTTAGATTTGTTTATAGTGTACAATTGGTTAAACTTGTAATGTGTTTTCGCGTACAATTCCTTAATATTCAAATCTTAAAATCAAGAACATAAATATTATACAAATGTCTAGAAGAAAACGGAAGTACAATATATTGATTATACATGTGTGCACTAATAATAATTAACGTAATAAGAGACTCGTGATCTTTGTATATACATGTTGCCATATATGCACATGTATTTTTCCTCATCGGCCACTCTAGATCTCTTTGTATGCATATGTGCATTTGAGTTCGTCCATATGCCCTTATATATACGTATGTTCACTCTTCATTTGCTCATTATACTCATACCTGTAACCACAAACAAATAATAGACGAATTATTTAATCATAACAACTAACAAAACACATATGCACAATCAAACAAAAGGAACAAGTTCATGAAACTGTAAAAATATATACGCATAGAATGTTTCAAATTCACCAAAAACTGTGAAAACACATATGCACTCTCAATAACACATATGCACACTTTCACCCTTCCCTGCCCCCATCGAGAAGAAACAAGTATCCTATTTTTTAGACGACCTCACCTCGTGAATTAACTTGGGTTACAGGTGTGGTTCTGGCTGTATTGACTGCATCTTTTGGTGTAACTGGTTATTCCTATTTATTATTGACTTTGAAATATATATGCACCTCTTTCATTGATTTTATATCAATTACAAAACACATATGCATACCCTTTTCAATAACACGTATGCATTATCAATAACACATATGCACATTTTCATTAATTTTATATCAATTTCATTGATTTATTATTAACTTTGAAACACATATGCACTCTCAATAACACATATGCACACTTTTATTGATTTTATACTATGTATCAATTACAAAACACATATGCAGACGGCTATCCAATTTTACTTTTGTAGAAACAACAAATTAAATCTCAAAAGATATGCATAGATCGATCTATAAAAAATGAACGTTTATACTTTATGTTAATCATTCTTATCACTGTTCAAACTATCAAAAATGCTACCGAAAAAATAAATAAATACTAGATCCATACTAGAACAGGTAAAGATCAAAAGTTTCATCACAACATTAGTTATAGCTTGCATTAACACCACCAATTTATAATCCACAACATCTTTTTATACTAATACAAGACGATAATAATATTAAATGAAACTTACTTTGAATCATCATCCTCTACGTCCCTTACCTTGACTTGACTATAATCTTCTTCACTTTTGAAGTCAACACATCAGTTGTCTGTTTATACGCACAACGGGTTGATTAATTTTAATCAATAATAAAGCCACTAAAAGATACCTTTACATGTTTATTTTATTAATTTCTCATTCTTACCAATTCTTCTTCAATCATTTTTTGTAAGAACTCCTCATTTATACAAAAGGACTAAACCACCAATTAATGAAATCATCATACTTTAAAATAAATGATTACAAAGAAAAAGATTTACCTTTTCATATATGATAATTATTCCTCAGATTATTCAGACTATTGATTTCTTTCGCCACAATGAAGGCATAAGAGGGTAGATGACGTTTTGAAAGATAATGGAAGCAACTGATTCGTTGTGGGAGGCATAGGAGCGGCTAGGTTTAGGTGAAGGAGGGGAGCGTGTGTGAGAGAAAAAACAGATCCGTATGTTCTTTTTTTTTCCTTTATCATTTGACCTAATAATTAGGATCAGTTATTGAAAAGTTTAATCCGAAATTCCATTACTACCCCTCTTCCATTTATGAAAAATGACATGATCTTTTATATAATTACAATTATGCCACAATTAATTTCAGCCATTGATCAAATATTTTAATGGCTTAGATTGGTTCTCGCAGTTCTCGCAATTTATTTGGTTCTGAAAAGAACCTCACACTATATATATATATATATATATATATATATATATATATATATATATATATATATATATATATATATATATATATATATATATATATATAATATTATGATATATATGGAAATCTACCTACATCAAAGTGTAGCAATTAAGCTATACATTCACTTTGTAAAATCTTTTAAAAATGTACAGTTCAGCCCCTGCGACTTACTGCAGGGGCTGAACTGTACGTGTTTTAAAAAATTTTACAAAGGTGGATGTGTTAGCTAATTGCCTAGCATCAAGGTGTACTAACATATCCCTATATATAATATTGTAAGCGATAGTTCGCTGTAGATGAACCTTATTTCAAAAGTTTGATGACGCTTTACCTTACAACCAATGACGATGGCACAGGTAAAGAATAAGAGTCCTCCAAATCATTCTCTCATATATATATATATATATATTATAGTTATATACTATATATATATATATAATAGTGATATATATATATATATAATATATATAATATATATAGTATATATAGTATAGTATTATATATGGAAATCTTACCTACATCAAAGTGTAGGCAATAGCTATAGCTATACATTCACTTTGTAAAGATCTTTAAAAAATGTACAGTTCACGCCCTGCGACTTACTGCAGGGGCTTGAACTGTACGTTTTTTAAAAAAGTTTAACAAAAGGGGATGTGTATGCTAATGCCTACATCAAGGTTGTAAGGCTAACATATCCCTATATATTATATTAGGTATGATAGTTCGCATTAGAGAACTATTTAAAAAGTTTGATGATGTTTTACCTTACAACAATACGATGGCACAGTAAATGCACTTTTGCTTTTTTAGAAGGGATGGGTTATTTGGAACACCCCCACCCACCTCTATTTTTTGTTTTTTTTTTTTTTTTTAATTTTTATAATTTTGTTTATATTTTAAAACTGTGAAATGAAAAATGCAAAACAAAAGGTATAAAGTTTAACAAGTCAAAAGTATTAAACTGACAGGGCTAAAGGTATTTAATAACACAACCCTGTTTAGAATAGCAATTCTCTGATCGCCAACGACAAATGTTACTTGCATTTTAACGTGTGTACTTACGGTGAAACCCTTACTAGGTTCATATAAATGGCTCACTTAGCAACCCTTAACCATCTTATATAGAGTCTTAAACACCAATAGACTACATCCAACAGAATAGAAAATGGAACAATTCAAAACAAAGATAAGCAAGAAATTAAAACTTCGTAGCGCGAGTCATTTACTATGTTATCATTGTAATAAGTATACTTAAGAGAGGTTAAACAACCATACACATGGAATCCACAAATAGAGCTAATACACAACTCCAAAAGGCAAAATGAGAGGTTTTAATTTAAAATGTGAGAAAAAATTTGTGCTAGATAAAGACAAACTACAAAATGTAAAACAAATGTGAGCAACTACAAAATGTAAAACAAATGTAAGCAGAAGTTATACGACGTTCCACTATTTATTTACAAAATCCATTTAAATAAATTTAAAAAAAGAAAAACAGCTTGATAAATTCATACATACTATCTGGGAGCTTTCTTGAACATGCCATGACCAATCATTTCCGTTCCACATCCGAATCCAACTGAATAAAAAATGGAACAATTCAAAACAAAGATAAGCAAAAAAAACTTCATAGCGCGAGTCATTTACTATTTACTCATTTTAGGTAAGATTTCTCAGGTTTATAAATATTTCAAGCCATTATTGAGAAACACTGAAAAGAAAACCACAAATTGCAAGAGTTGGCAGGTCAAAAACATTATGAAAATGTGGTATGTCTGCAATAGGACTATCCAATTACAGAGGGTTGGACAATCTTAAAGTGGACTACATAAGCATTCTGTACCACATGATAAGGTGGTCTATGAAGTATTAAAGTGTCCCAATTAGACGTGACAATTACAAACCCATTGTAAATGTGGAGGTCCCACCATTGATAAACGGATCAAAACATAAGATTATCTAAAACAGAACAGTTCAAAAGGGTGGCAGGAAAAAAACAAAAAACAAAACCCATTTAAAGCATATTCAAACGCTTGTATATCCCAAAACCACTCATTTATTATTAGAAAGCCGCCAGCCGCCCAACCCAACCTGTTTTGCTACCTGTAGCTTCAGGACGGGAAGGTTGCAGTAGTGCTTAAACCTACGGTGCTTCATGAACTAAACAAAACTACACTCAGAAAAGAAAATAAAGAAAACTGACCTTCTCCATAACCGCGCCGTCACTAACACTGGGGAAGGCACCAAAAGAAACCTTTATTGATCCCCAATTATGCACAAGAAATGATTCCAGTTGATTTTTCGGATACAATATACACAGTTTAATTAGTGCCAAATGAAAACTCATGACAAATCAAACGATCCCTGTCCTTCATTAATAGCATAGAGCAGTTTCTTGTACATGATCTCCTGTACAAAGCAAGTGAAAAGTTAAGAGAAAATTGGCTAAGTAAAAGACAGACATAAGAATACTTTGTTTATTCATATCTAAAAGGAAACAGAATAATCGCAGCCACCAAATGTATATAAAGTATAATATTTTATTTCTAGACCCGCAGTAATGTAAAAACGCATTGTTAGACCAGACATACAGTCCAAATTTTTTTCCAACTAAATGCTGATTTTTCTGACTACCCTATTGTGAAGAGAAAAGAGAAGAAACCTAGGATATAAAGTGTTTTTTTTTTTTTTTTTTTTTTTTTTTGAACACATAGGATATAAAGTTATAAACGCTTCTTCACTTTGCTAAAAATGGAAAAGACGGCAACTAACATGACTTTTAAAAAATGCAAATGGTTGCAAGTTTAACAGGATAGAAGGTGTATTTTCTATGTCATACTTATGGCAACTTTAAAATGTCTTTCAAATTTTATTCCCCACTTGACAGGCTTACTAGAACAGAAGGTTGAGACCAGAGAC
Source organism: Artemisia annua (assembly GCA_014162995.1). Taxonomy (NCBI): domain Eukaryota; kingdom Viridiplantae; phylum Streptophyta; class Magnoliopsida; order Asterales; family Asteraceae; genus Artemisia; species Artemisia annua. The sequence continues at coordinate 33,401 of LBNU01032266.1, read as the reverse complement.
TTTTATTAAGCTTCACTCACCTTTGTTGAATACGGAGGAAGCTTTAAGTAATTAGCACATGTCATAACACTTGGCAGATCATCATCGGCAGCTTCTGAAACCCCAGCAGCATTGGTCGGAGCGTTGTTGCTGGTTGAAGAATGCTGTGCCAGACAACAAAACGTTTATAACATATATGCAACATAATAACTCCAATAAACAAAGCAATTGCGTTCACAAGATACCTTTCTCACAATCGTTAACTTAGGATTTAACACAGCCAAACCACCAGGAGGAAGCCGAGGTGCACCAGTAACAAATTGACAGAATGCGCGTTGCTGATCCGCATTGAACTCTCCCATTATCTCAAGCAACTGAAATTTATTTAGAGAACAAAAACGATTTTAGTTATTCCGTAACAGGCAAATAACAGATGAAATCCAAAAAGAGAATACATGTACATACATAAACAACTGCAAGGCTCTTTGAAGTGTATCCATGATCAAACTTTATGTGTTCGACAAGTGTATCAGCCTGCATTTGACAGAAAGCTTCAATTACATCTTGCTCTCGCATGTCTAACTACAGGCAGTGGATCAAAAGAAAAAACAACTTACCTCCCACAACTCTCCGCGCCCGCAAAGTAAATAATCCAACTCACTTGGAGTAAAAATTTGTAGAGCTGAAATATCAAAGACCTGATATTTACGAGATAGACATTAGCTAGTAATATGCAAAGAGGACTTGCACTACAAAGGAATCAATGATCACACATACAAAAAGATCGCCAAATCATACAAGTGGCACATTTAATTAGCTATAGTAGTTAGACAAGAAGAGTAAGGCTTTAGATATAGGCCGCAAAATGGGTAGTTGGGTTGGGTATCATTGACCCACAAACACTTCATTTCATTTTCCTTTCTTTATTTTCATAAACTATAGATGTATTACATAGAAGATAATACTGAACAATGGCAGCCAAAGATGTTGTAAGAACTTAAAATATACTTTCAACGACTTTTAAACATTTCATCCCTTGCTTTTTAGTTGATTTTTAACTTGACTCGTCAACCCTAATCAATAAAATGAAGCCCAACTTGGCCCAAATCATATAAGTGAGTTCTAAAAGTGTGAACTCTACTTGAAGAATTCAGAACAGAAGACTTAGAAAATATTATATTAAAAATGCATTAGAATAATGACCTGATTAAAACCAGCTCTAAATGCTTCCATTTGTCGCGTGATACCGGTCTTGACAGTAGCATCAACTACCAAAGAAATGTACTCATCCAAATTATTTAAATCCACCTGTCAATAAGAAAATAGAACTGTCTCAACATATATACAATACCCCTATGAATCAATGCTAGACATGCATAAACCCATATACATTATAGATGATAAATAGCTCAAAAGAAGCGCAAGTACATTGTCATCGCCTGTTTTCAGAAAAAAGTCAGGATAGCCAGGAAGTGTGAAGTCCAAGCAGAGATCTTCAACTGCTGTGCCCCTAAACTTTAGGTTCAGTATTTCATTTCTGTCATGTATCGACTCTAGGTACTGTTTCCGGCAAACAAGAGCTTGCAACTCTTGCAACGTCTTGCCAAACTCAGCATCAAATAACGAAATGTCATGTAAATCAAGTTCCTGAAATAGAACAGCCCATGTGTCTCAAAACCAAAACAACATAGCACAGAAGTTGAATGGGTCCAATGGATCAAACAAGTTGAAAATTGCCTAACGGGCACTTTTAACGCTTAGCAACTCCTGAATCAGTTTACAGCCTCCTTAGTCTTACAACCTACTATGTCATTTATTAAATAACAAATTATCGCAATAACAAAGTTTTACAATCATAATTACCTCATAATTGTTTTAAAGAGAATTTTAACAAATGAAAAAGAATTCGTTTCACTTCAAAACCAAATAAAAGAAAAGTATCCTTTTTTACCGGCAGAACCATTCTGCAACTTTTTTACATGGATCCGAGCCTTTACATTGAAATAAAAAAGCATCTTACCTGTCCAAGCATAAGCTTATAGAATGCTGGTGAAAGAGGCAAGTCCAAAAGCCTCCCATCTTGAAGTGCTTTGGCAATTACACGACCAAGAAGACGGAAATGCTCGGTTATTTTAGAGAGCTGACTACCATCAGAAGAATCAACAGACTGAGACAAAGGACGCGGGAACAACCCAAGGGGTGCTAGAACTAGGTCTCCGACACCTTTGCCTATCTTTTTCTCGCCAGGGTCAATATCTAGTGACGTGTTGACATCTGGAGAATTAGATCTCCACATTCTCAGACCTGCTTTCTGAAGGTCATGACTTAGTAGGGTATAGAACTCCAAGGTTGGACCCAAACCAGTGCCAACTTCACCAAAATATTCTACTTCAAGAACAGCTTTCTGACTTGAATACATCTCCATGACTTTTGCAGCAGAATCTAATATACGATTTCGAGAAACACGGACTTTCTGGCGTTGTAACCGTCCAACCCTGAACTCCCGCTCATTCATAGATCCATTGCCATCTGCACCTTGCTGCTGTTGGAGCCGATGTAATGCACGAGACAAACCAAAAGCAGTTGAATAAAAATATTGGCGCCTAATTTCGAAAGGAAACAAGAACGGGCATGCTTTTGTCAACTGATAACACCATGAAGGAAGACTACCACTGCAAAGTGCAAGAGCATCCTGAATTTGTCTAGACAGCTTAGGAGTTAATTTGCTGTTGACAAACTCATCAGCAGGAACCCGAACATCAGTAATATTAAGGTCGTCTAAACTTGATATTTTACCTTCTGCGAAACTGTCAGTCACTGACTGTGCACGCAGGCGTGGAGCAAGCTGGTTTAAACCCTCTAATACACGTAACAGAGACAATATGTTGTAAGTAGGGTTGTTCCTTTCTAAATCACAAGGAAGCTCCCCTTGCAAAATACTGTCTAGAAGTGACATTTGATGGATTCGTGAATCATTATTGGAGTTTGAGGAGGATCCCGCTTTGGTAGACTTAGAGGGGGTTGTAGAGCTCACGGGACCAGCTGATCCCCTTTCTGTTTGGCTGTCTGCTCTTTGATAGGTCACAGTATAAATTTCACCCCATAATCTGCTTCCATCACTAGATACAAAATCACTTCCGTTATACCTCTCTTCATCATCCTCATCCAGAACAAGCTGTCTCTGAATAGCTTGATAGATGGTTAGATGACGGTTTAATTGCTTCCCACCTGAAGAAAATATCAGCCTGGCAGAATCATTAGAGCCAACGAGGGGGCGGCCATGGCGATCTCTACCACCCCTGACACCTCTGCCATTTGCTGATGCAAGCCCCGCCATGGCAGCCGCAGCAAATGACATTGTACCCCTGGCACCAAGAGAATTTGTGGTTCTAAGATCTGAAGAGTCTGAGCTCCGAACCGCAGTACCTCTGCTGCTAGAACCAGACGCTGGATTTGTCTGGCTATCACTAGTTGTAGCACCAAGGGGTCTTTCCTCTGCTGAATCACCTAACTTAACATCATGAACTTTGTCTGGCATGCAAACGGGGAGGGAACCATCCCTTAGCACCTGCAAAATAAGTTTCATTACTATGATTCACACAGAACTATTTACAACATTACACTGGTTAACTGAAAATCAATACGATGACTCGACTCATTGTCTTTAACTGAGACATACTTTTATGATAACTACATCATAAGCATATATCCTACTATATTAAGTTTATCGATGTTGAACTAGACACCACTACATACAAAAACTAAAACCTAACAATAAAGATAGCATGAGATTATGATAACATACATCATCATCCTGATCTTCATCTTCATCCTCAGAAACATCATCTTCAATCACCAATGCATCATCCATCTCAACAGGTGGTATATCAAAGTCCTCGTCCTAGAGCAGACAAAAGGTTACATAGATAATGGAAGGAACACATAAAAACTAAAAAGTGACAAGTTGCAAACTGAAAAAGATCACATGGAATTATCAGTAATTGCCTGTTATTTTTTAAGTCGCCCTTATGATTTTTAGCCTCAAAGCTTTGGCTTTCCCTTTGTTGTATTCATATTAGCACTAACAAACGCTTTATAGAGAGCTCATTATACTTAAGGGTCCTAGTTCTGAATAAATTTTGGGGTGTTGTGCTCAAGTCTCTTTCTAAAGTAGCTATTCACTATGACGACAGAGCTTTTTCCTCCTCGTTTTGTTCACCAATCTATTTCTCCGATATTTGCATCTATTTTTCTGTGCTCCTTAATCCGTAACTAATATCCAAATAACAGTCCGCTCACCAATAAAAAGAAGTCCTTTAATGCAACTAGCTAAATCCTTGCAGCCACACTGTACTCCATTATAAGTAAAGAATTGAGAGTGTGTTTTACTACGCCACCTAACTAATAATCATGGCTTAATTGGAAACCGCCACAATACCATTGTGTGAGATGTGATAACGGTAAGATGAAGGGTAATGACCAATTTTGTTCCTAAACCAAAAGGCCCCAATTTCAGGTATCTATTCCGGAGCAGGTAGGCGGCATGGAACCAAAGTTCATGACAGGCAGCAAGATATCATAAACTACACCTTACAAATTCTACTTTAACTGAGTGATTATATCTACAGATTATACTAATCTTAACATTATTATGACTAACAATAACTATGATATTTAAACTAGTCATGCCAATATGCATTGATGTGGTCGGGTTAGCAGCAAAAGAGAAGACAGTAAATATTTCTATCTTTACTTTAACAATGAGTGTAACTACTATGATACTTTGACAAGTTATGATTTTCAACAATAACTATGATATTTGATATGCCAAGATGAATTGATGTGGTCACCAGTGAAAGAAAGGACAAGGCCTTTACCAATGGCAGGCTTTTTCGATAAACTGATGGTTTGAACAAGAATAAAACCAGATTTTAGTAACCCATACCAAACTTAAACATTGACATGTCAGAGCGTACCTCGGAAGTAGAGTCAACTTCCACAGATTTCATCTGTGCGTCTTTATCTAAAGCAGCATTTCTACGAGCAGCATTTCTTGTCTGTGGTCCCTTTCCGTCATCTTGTGTGGGCTTCAATACAGCTTTTCCCTTTCCTTTGGAAGAACTTGCATTTTTCTCTTGTGTTGTCTCCTTTTTCGCTGAGTCCCCTATATTAATTGATGACCTGGATCTTGTAGAGTGATGACGTGTAGCAGCGGGAGTAGATGGAGATGAAGCACCGCCTCCTGCAGGTGTGGTTCCTGACTCTGAGTTTCCAACATATGCAGAAGACTTCTGGCTGGATTCACTACGTTGAACACGGGGCCAAAGGAAGTCTTCCACAGCTGCTAAGCTTGCTAAAGGATCAATGAGGACAACATTTGAAGAATAATCACGAAGAGACTTTTCACCATGCGCTCTACAAAGGCGCAACTTGAACGGCTGGGATAATGCCCCAAGACCAGATGACAACCGCGCATTTCCAGCAGACGATCTAGCACTCTGGCTCAACACAACTGGGAAACGTTCTAAAGAGGTCAAAGCATATTGAAGCTTCTGAACTAGAACACTCATAGGAGCTTCTTTTCCCTCATTAACACTTAACGGAAGTGCAACTTCTATAAATGACGTGTATCTTTTAATAGCTAGTTGGCGTAGCTTAGACAGATTCGCTTCGGATACTCTTTCTTTCGAAAACTGTCCACAAGAAAAGTAGTTCAGCAAAGCAGCAACAACGCCACTACCAATGAATTCAAATGTGGAAACTCCATCGTCTTTGGTTAGCTCTGCAAGCATTTCAGTTATCACTCCTAACAAGTTTTCTTCCTTGCCAAATGAAAAATCAGCAAGCCGAAGGCCAGACGCTTTGGACTTCCCCTTGGATTTCATCTTCTGATCATCCACAGCAACACCCAACTTCTTGCAAAGATTTTTCAAATGTGCGAGATCATCTGTAACCGCAACTTCAGCAGATCCAGGATCAGAAGGGAAGTATTTATCCTTGAAAGCTTTTGCACTTGTACTAACCGCCATCCGAAGACTAGAGCTGACAGCTGGCAATTCTACGGAGTTAGCAGAGCCAACAGTGGGGCCTAGGTTCCTTAAATCTTCACCGGCATTTACATCTGTACTGGAGGTGCCCATGCGGCGTCGATTACGTCTTGAACGTGAGGACGATCCAGGTATAGAATCATTAACCTTCTCACTTGATAATGGTTCGGTAAGAGCATTACCAGATGATCCAGCAAGTGTATCTATAGCATGAACGACACCTTCCCTCACAAACATCTTACTGAAAGTCTCTGGAAGTTTTTCCATTAGAATCTCTGCAATTTGAAGAGAAGGTACCAGGACTTGTGGGTCCTTCCATGCCAAAACCCCAGCCAAGAAACTATAGTATCATTAAAGCATACTTTGTTAGAACCTACATATTATAAATACATATAAAGCTAATCACGAATAATATACCTTGATATGTTTGCCTCGCCAAGTAGTGACTGAATCATATCAGCAGTGCTGAAGTACATCAACTTCCCGATTACTGAGAGGCATTTGTGACGCACAGGTGCATTTACGCTTGAGCCATATATCTGCAAGACAAAAATTGGTAATTTGTTTTCATGAGTAATTGCAGACAACGAGCAAATACTGTGTCTACTACTCTACCCATAACAAACCTGAATGAGAACAGGGAGAAGGTCCATTCCAAATTGCTGCAGAAGTTCAGGCTGATCAGTTAACAATTTCTCGCGAGCTGAGATCTCAGGGGCACCGCCACTTATCTCGTCTTGCTTGTTAGAACTTCCAGCAGGTGACTTCTTCAAAAGAGAACCTTTGACAAATACATTAGTGCTGGCAGGAAGAGTTATGGTTCCATTAGGCAATGGAGGAAGAAGCTCGTTGGCCAAATTCACAATCTCAAAAATCTGAAGATCGAAACAGAAATAAAAAAAAGCATTGACATTAGGCCGGCAGCGCTGAAAGTAAACCTATATAGCGTAAAAAAAAGTTGTGTGCATTTCGAACAGCTGGTGCTACTTGTTTTTAACATATCTGAAAATATACAATGGATGATATCACGAACAACAAGTAAAATTGTATGTTACTAATATTGATGATGGCCACTTATTTAAGTTGAGCTAGTTGTGAAGCCTTCCTTTTTAACAGAAGTACTAACATCTATCATACACAATCATCTGTGAAACTTGGACCAATTTTAAAAGTGGTGGTTGTTAAAAAAATTAGCAAAAATTGCAATTTCCCCATTCTAGTCACTTCCCATCCAAAACTCTACCAACCGTCATGATCACCAGACCTTCACGGTTACACCTTCAGCACATGCTACTGTAAGAATATGACATGTAAGAGACATTACCTGCTCTGGTGGTCTACTCAAGGCGGGTGACACAGACATTGTTGCAACAAGACCAGAACCAGCCAATATATCTTTGAGAATTCCACTAATCCCTAAATGAAGCAAAGTTTTGGATCCTAAGGGAGAGCCACTTGCACATGTAGATAGCAATCGAATTAAGCCCTGCAAAGCTCCACATTATACTACTGCATTCCTCGATGATAATACTATATTCAAAACAAAATCAGATTACTTAATTACCGTGTACGTAGATGTACTGAGTGACGCTTGTCCACCTCCAGACGAACTGGTTGAAATGAGAGTGGCTGCTTGTTTAACTAATCCATGAACACAAAGCTCATCCAGCTGATCAGAAGATGCAGCAAACGCCTCCGCAATTCGAGTCAGACAAACTGAAGCATGCTCCAAAACCTAGAGATAGAATTAAAAAAATCATAAAGAGATGAAGGTAAACAGCTAACCAGTCGTCATAGCTAAATTTCAAAAGCCGCAGAGCTTACTTTCGCATCATGGTATTGAAGAAGATTTGTCAATAAGGGAACAGCTTCCATAACAAAATCGGCTGCATCAGATGGAAGTTTCTTGCACATGTTTGCAGCAGTAGATAACGCCACACGCTGAGACATTAAACAAAGCAAGTCAACACATAACCCTTTATTCCATATAGTTTACTTATTGAACCTCAACTCATACCTGGACTCCTGTCGAAAAGAAGTCGAGATACGAGAGCACTGCCATCAGCGCCCCTGCTCGCAGGCAGGCAGTCGGGTGCTCCTGAGATATCTTCTTAAGGGCTTGCAAAGACTGTTTATCACCATTAACTCAAAGATTTAAATATAAAGATTCGATCTTTTAACACATTTTATAGGTAAACAAAAAATCGCAAACCTGTTCAGCCAAGTCCATATACTCGATCGTAAGCAACCTGGCAACAAAGCACGACACAGCACCATAATGAACAACAGCAGCACAGGAAGACGGCAACACATCACAAAGATGCGTAAGCGCTCTAGCAGCAAGCAACATAATATCCGGATTACTCTCGTGATTCAACAACCCAACAAGCACCGGAACAAAAGAATCAACCGAAAACGTACTAAGCGAATCCTCAGTCCCAATAGAAAGCATATCACACAGCTGCGTCAACGCCTCAACTTGCTTCCCTTCCTCTCCATCCGCCCTCAACCCGGACAAAATCTTCTTCAACCTCCCACTCTGATGCGAACTCGACGCAGACGCCATCGCACTTGACGGCAACAAATCGTCCAAACCCGCACCCAACTTCCTTAACAAACCTTGTAAGGCGCTACTCGCAGAGGTCAAATTATGATGCAATATCCCTACACCTCCTCCACCTTCTTCGCTATCATCGTCCTCATCGTCATCGTCGTCATTCTCATGATGATGATCACCACCGTCAATAGTAATCCCCCCTCCTCCTCCTCCTCGAGGCCTAGTTTCGTATTCTTTTTCTTTTCCTTTATCCGAATTATTATCATTTTTCCTAGTACGTCTACCCCCCGAGGATGATTCATTAACATTAGCTAAACTATGATTATTATTATCCATGTTATGAGAATTGGAATTTAAGGAAGAAGAAGAAACACGAGTGCGTTTACCGGGGGCAGATGAGGAAGCCTCCGCCCTCTTACGGCTACGAGTTTCCATACAAAAACACAATTATATCATTCATTCATTCAATTCTTCAATTATTATATATCATCAATCAATCAAGTTCATTCACTACTGATGATGATGATGATGAAATGAAATGAATTGAATTTGAATTGGATGGATGAATTAGACTGGTTAAAATTAAAAGAAAGAAAGAAACCCTAATTAGGTTGTTGGAGTGGTTATTATATAGGTGTTGATGTTGTTTTTGTTAACGTGTCTCTTGGGGAAGATATATTTGATGCTCTGGTTTTCTTCTTTTTGCTGTTTACGGTTTTGCCCTTAGGTGCTGACCTAAGACTAATGCCATCAAATTGCAACATAAGCGTCAACTCAGCTTTATTTTTCCAAGACTACACCTAAATCGTAATTTGCTGATAAAGTGACAACAACTAAAAACAAATTTCATAGAAACAAATTAAAATTTAAAAAAATAATAATAAAAAAAAATCTGTTGGATAAAAAAAAAGATAAATTTCAAAAGAGAAAAATTTAATCAAATATAGTTGATACAGTAAATAAAATACAAACTTTTTATTACCTAGTGACACACCTATTCATTCCCATTTCCCCATATTTCCACTTTCCTATCTTCTTAATTTCACACTTCCCAATCCTTTCTATTTCTTCCATAGTTTCCGACAAAAAAAACAATCGAAAATATGCTCTTCGCCATTAAAAAAACTACTTTTCTTCCAAAAGACTTACAAGCAATGACTGTAATGGGCTTATCGAGGTTATGTTAAGAAGGTTGGGTGACTAGAAAAATAGAAATTTGTCATTTGCAGGTAGACTCCAATTAATTGCATCTATTTTCTCTTCTTTGCAAGTATATTGGGCTTCTCTTTTTATGTTACCTATATCTGTCTGTGAAAAAGTTGAAGAATTAAGTAAGGCATTCTTATGGGCTAGGGGTAATTCTGTTAAAGGTCTTGCAAGTGTATCTTGGAAGGATGTTCGTAAACCTAAGAGTCAAGGAGGTCTTGGCTTGAAATCAATGCATCTTTGGAATGAAGCATTGATCGCTAAACATCTATGGAATATTGTAAGTAATAAGGACTCAAGTTGGGTTAAATGGGTCAAGCTTCATATATTAAAGGGGAGAAGCATTTGGAGTATTGATACTAATATGAGCTCCTCATGGTGTTGGAAACAGATAATGCATCTAAGAGATAAGATTGAAAAATTTATATATGTTAGGATTGGTAACGGGTTAAGATGTAGTACCTAGTTTGATAAGTGGTGTCCTGAGGGACCACTTGTTAAGATTATTAATAAGAGAATTATTGAGCTTGCTGATCTTAACCTTAACTCGTGTGTTGCTGATATGATATATAAAGACAGTTGGGTTTGGCCTTCTGAATGGGTGGGTAGATTTGATACCATCATTAAATTGCCTGTTCCTAGACTTATTAGCAATGTTTGTTGACATAAATAATGCGTAAAAACGTTATTTATATTTTTCGATATCTCTACGTTTTGATGATCACAAAATGGAAAATCATTAAACGTAAGATTATTACGTAAACAAGTATTAAGCTAGTTTATGAGAAGGGCACAATATAATAAGTTCAACAAAAAGACACTAAAATAAATGGTGGAAACATGCAAACCCAAGATGAGGAAAATATTTCTAAGGATCGGCTAGGTTGTATTTTTATTGTGGTTTATAGGATTGCAATAGAACGATTGTAATAAAAATCTGTGTGAGTAGTAACGTATACAGATGAGTATGTTATGCAAGTTCTTTTGAGCGTTTTTCAGTTTACCTCCTCCGTAAACATAAATCTAATTCTTTTTCCAGGACCCAATAACTAGGTCCTTTGTGTTGCGCTTTAGCTTTGTGAATATATTAATTTGATAAGTAAAAGTTCAGTAACAGCCCACAGAGTCTTTCTTTTTAAATTTAATATATAATATAAATATTTTGTAGCAATAAATCAATTTCAAGTTGGGTTAATTTAAGCTTGCATTTTCTCAGAAGATAAATTACAGTTTTCGAGCTTATATCCTCTTAGTAATTTTGCCCAGTTTTCACCATCAACTTTTTTTTGGAAAATTACAAAAAGGGTCCTCGGGTATTTAAAATGGGAAAAATTCAAAAATGGTCCTTGGGTTTATTAAGTTTTGGCATGTTTGGTCCTTGTGATATCCTTGGAGAAGTTACATTTTCAGTCCCTTAACCTTGGGCAAATTACAACAATGTCCTTGTGATATACACCATAACCAAACGGACCCTTGTTTATTACACAACCCAAATAAACCCAAAAACCAACCCACTACACACTATAACCCAAAGCCCATCCACCCATGGCCAAACCTTTTTCAGCCCAATCCTTAACCCATTTTCCCTTTTATAATAAAATCCCACACCCCGTTTTTATTATAAGCCCAGTCACCCCCCCCTTTTTTTTTTGATCATCT